>VXAC01002284.1:84967-172385 GCA_013399225.1 Rhipidura dahli | reverse complement strand
TGTCAGAAAATTGTTTTTTTTTTTTTTTTTTTTTTTTTTTTAATTCCCTGATGTGTATTCTCTAATTAGAAGTTATTTAACTGCTAGGAAAACAAATCTCTGGTTATATTTAACTAACCATGTCCCAGATGAACAAAGCACAAAAGGATAAATGAATTGTTTCTTTAGATACAGACATTACTAAGTCCACTTCAGGGGGCAGGCATAAAGCAAGAGCAGAGGAAGACATTTTTCTCTCAGGATAACTGGTACACGCAACAACAGGAATAGGATTTAGAAATCAAGGTCCACTGTTCTGTCTTCTTCAAGGGGCACAATAGGTGATGAATAGCATATCTACCTGAACTTTTTTTCAGGCAGGCAGGAGGAGAGGAAAAGCTGTGATTTTAAACTCCCACAGTTTGAAGAGAACACTTAGCTTAAGCCTGCTTCATGTGGTGCCTTCAGAATACACACCAAAGCCATTCCTTAAAAGCATCTACACATATGGAGGCCTATTTCACGCATCTCAGACAAATTCAGGCATAACAGCTACTCATTAATCTCACTCCTGATCTTGCCTGGGAAGTGACCAGCCAGAAGCCATATGTTTACAAGCCTTCAGCACTTCAGTTGTTATGCAAGGCTTTGGAATGAATCATACTTCTGGATCTAGGAATCTCAGCTCCATGTAAGGAAATTGCTCACCTAGGTTCATAAAGGCAACAACTTTATAAACCCACAACATATAAATGACAAAACTCTCCATTATGCAAATGCATAAAACCACTGTGTATCCTACTCTTTAGTGGCAGCCCTTTTCTCTCAATCAGAAAAAATGAACCAGAAGTGAAAGGAAAAAAAAACAAACCAAAACTCAAAACCAAACCAACAAACAAAAAAAGAAAGTGAAGTGGGGAAGAACAAAACTGTGTAAGTCCTTTCAAACAAGGACCTTCTGTCTGAAAAAGTCAACTAAAAGTCAATATACGGAAGGCATATTTGATGGGGAAGAAGAGGGGGAAGAAAAGCAGTCAGGGTGTGATTATTCTTAACTTCTTCAAATGCAAGAACTTGATGGCATCCAATTAAATTACCAGGGAGATTTAAGAGGAAAAGAAAATACTTCCTCAAAACAGTACATAACACCCTCTGTCCAGGGTGAGATTACAGACTAATCTCTAATTGAGATTAAATACATTCAGAGAAAAAGATTTAAAATTTATGAATGAAAAAAGATCAGTGAAGGATTATGAAAACAAGATACAGATACAGCTGCTGGCAACAGAGGTTTCATTCACTAATTATACTCACATTCCCCAGGCAATCACTACAGGTCACTGTTTAAAACCAAAAACTGGATTAGATTGGGTCTGGTCCAACACAGACATTCAAATAGGAAAAGCAGGCTTAAGATCATTAGGTGACAACTACAGCAAATGTAAGTTTCTATATGGATTTGCCACTAGTTAAAGAACAGCTATACTGCAATATTATCCATAAAGTTTGGAGACATCCTACTAAAAACCTCATGGAAGAGAAAAGCTGCAATCCAGCTCACCTTCTACTTCTAGAACTGCCATGAACTGGATAGCAATTTGTGCAGTGAATTGCAGAAGTGCAGTGGACTGGACAGCAGTTTGTGCAGTGAAACACAACACACTGTCATGACAGGTTAACTACCCCTTACCACTCTGAAGGGACAGGAAGAAGCCTATTTTTCTACATGTTTTTTTTCCTGGCAAAAATAAATTAGTTACTACTGGCAGTATACACCACCTTGAAAGAAATTAAACCTAGAAGGAAATTTTGAAAAGTAGTAGTGTGTAGCAGTACTTGTGAACCTAATTTCTTCTACTCTACTCTCATAGTGTCTGTCTTTCTGAGAAGGGGGTATTGCACAAAAGAGAAAAGCCAGCCTTTTCACAAAACATCTGGATTCATATGGTTTATCTATCATCTCCTTACCTCATATTTTGCCTCTTCCATATCTGGCAGAGCGTAGGTCAGTTATTAAACTTCTGTGCTGCAGAGTCCCTTTTGCTACTGTTCTATTCTAGGCTTAAGTAACTCTTCAGTTGTAAATGAGACACTTGAAGACTGCAGCAACTTTTAAGAATCTATTCTTATGACAGTATAATATAGATCTTAACAAAAATATCCCAAGATAACAAATTTTAATTAAATCATCAGCTACAAAGAGAATGAAAATACCTAATTCCATTTCACTGCATGTACACCACAGCTGCTTCTTTAATTCAGGAGTAAGAGACAAGAAGGACGTGCAACAGCAATGGAACGTTTTTAAAAGAATAATCAGCCTTTAACAGACTTTGGCCAAGAAAACCTTCTCAAGAAATGAAAAACATAAGAGAAAAGTAATAAAGCACAGCTACCACTACTCCTGAAACTTCATACAGCTAACAAGGAGAATTAAATGCTTTTTCCATGTACTTAGGTATTTACTGATACTTTTGTTCCTTTGCTTCTTGGGTGGCAGTTGTCTTAAACACCTATTTGAGCTAACACACTTCCAGAAGGCAAAGCAAACAGGAAACACAAAGGGATAGAGAGCAAAATCTCAAGGAGCTCTCACAGGAGAGGATAACAAAGATCTAATTACACCAAGATTTTCCCCTGCAAGGACCCAGTCAGACATCATGTACATGCAAAAAGACACCAAATATTTTCCCTTAACCATTCTTGAGTTATCCTTTAACATAAAAAGCAACCTCAAAATCAGCAAAAACATTAGAACATTTTTTTACCAATTATTTCAGATGATACCTTTTTTCTTACTTGAAGTGAATGCTAACAGCAAATACACTGTGTGGCTCAAATGCATGTGCTCACCTGATCAGACAAGGGGTAAGAGTCACCACTTACAGGAGAGAAGAATGAGAGGGCAGAAGTTTTGGTACAAGGCAAAGGATACTCAGAATATGTGGCCTCTGTTCCAGAAGTGTTTTATAACAAAATGCTAGGCACCACTACAGAACTGAAAGGTTTCTAGGTCATTGGTTTGAATGATCATTGCTCCATCTGAATAGATGTCAAAGGGCTCTTCAACCTACACATGGTACAACAGAATTTGCATCGGACAAACTAGATTTTTCTGCTAAATAAAATTTCATATTTGCCTCCTTTGCTACTCTTTTGCTTGACTGAAGTTCCTCAGCTTCATTACACCAACTTTCTAAACAAGAATAGTTGGTGGAAACAACCAATTACTCAACTGAAGGATATTTTTCCTCCTGCTACACATATTTGTTAAAAGGGAAAAGAACCTGTGAGCAGCTTTGCTTTCAACACAGCACTGTGGAAAGCAGACAAAAAGCTTACTGCTTCCTGAATATAGGAAACAAATACTCTTCTCAGTGCACCAAAATCCCAAGGAAGCTTCCAGCTGTGAAATAAGGGAGCTTGATGAGTTCTGGAAGAAATCTACCAACTAACACCACATTTCATCATGTATAACATAAGATGTTGAAGATCAGTTTTGTCCACATCATTTTTCTCCTGCTCTGGAAAGAGAACTACAAAGTTTACTTAAACCAAATTGTTAGCACAAAAGATGAGTTTTTAAAAGGGCAATACATCTGATGCCACAGCAAGTCTGGAAACTGCTTTGGCACATCCATGTTCCAGTTATGTCTGCTGTCTCCTGAAATCTTATTCCATTCCCACTAAAACTCCTGACTTCTAAGACAAAGAAAATTATAGAAATCAAAGTTTCTCTGAAAGTTTAAGTAAAGGAAACCACACCAGTCCCGAAGGGAATAAAATATGGAGAAGTCAGTTTGATCCAGAGAATTGAATGATCACAAAAGAAAGTGATTATTCCCACTGTAATGTTTACACCAGATTTTGGCTGGATTCTTGCTCACATTTCTTTAATTATGCCTGTATAAACAGAACTATGATACATCCAATTCAGTATCATCTACAGTTTAGGGAAGAGATGTCTGTAAAAAAAGTACTTCTCATTAATGAAACAGCATTTTACAAAGGGTCACTGAAAGAATGAGAAGTCATCTCCACCAAGCAGCTGAACCTCACAGAGCTGCAGGGTTCGGTGAGAATGACCTAAGCTGCAAGCACGTTAATACACAGTCAGCTTCCTTCTCAGCATCCTGTCAATACCACCAGGGGCTGGTCTTATTTCATTTACATATGCCATAAAAATCTTTCCTGAAGAAGAATATTACATTACCGTATGCAGATCTGCAACCAGGAAACTGAACTTGAGGACAGCACTCATGAGACTCAGCTCTCTTAAAAAAAATCCCCACAACATATCTTGTAGGGAAGGAAAAAGGGATAAAGCAGACAGTAAGTTAGCAGACTTTTCTTCTGCACTTTTAAAAAAATGTTTTCTGTTCATAAAGACAGTGAGTATCTGCACCAAAAAGAAAAAAAAATATGCAAAAGTGCAGCAGTGCCATCTTTTTATTCTGGTACGTGAATTAATAAATTAACACCAGCATTCCTCACTGCACCAGCATCCTGTCAGACAGCTGCCCTGCCAGGAGCCTCCATTCTCAATGTCTGCAAAAGCTAAGTATGATATCCTGACCAGTTTAGCCCTTGGGCCCCTGCTAGAAGATCCTGTTAATTATGCCAAGGTCTGTTAAAGTTATGTACAGCATTCTCTCAATACATATCTACTCAGCTAAGACTAAGAGGCCTCCAATACTTTTAGTTTGTCAGGTCTTCAAATGAAACAAATGAAAACTACTGCAGAGATACCGAGTGTCCCTTCAGCAACAGATTTAACACCACTGAATTACTGAACAAAATGCCACAAGGAAACACAGGCTTTCCACTCCCTAATGCACAGCATCACTGCATGCCCATACTGCCTGTCTGGACACAGAACTAATCTCCCATATGCTCCTACTGGCTTGACACTACTGTCTACAACAGAGATTTATACAGCTGGTGTCAAGGAGTTCATTATCCTCACAGATGGAGCAGCAGCCTTGCAGACTGCCAGAAGCCTACACCCCTGGGCTGAAGTGGATGCGAGAAAATGAGTCGCTCCGAAGAGTACAGCACGATGTGAAAGGAAGAGGAAAGCAAAGGGAAAGGCCAAAGAAGGTGAGAAAGCAGGCACTGGAAACCTCTAGGATACATGTACCCAAAAGCAGGAACTGAAATATCTACAGCTTCCACAGTTCAGGAAAAATCCAAAGACCAGCTGAGGGGCCTTTGTGAGAAGGAAAAGAAGGGAAATCAGGGACAGGGGGAGAAAAGGAATGAACTACTAAAAGGTCATGACATGAGACATTGCAGGATTTAAACACAGACTGAAGCTATTTCCTGTTTTAAAACTGAGAGAAAGTATTGATTAGTATCAAGGAGACTGATTTAGGATAACATAAATCACACTTTTCAAGAGCTGAAACGTCAAGAGTGTTTTAGCTTTTAGAAAACTATGAGGTTTTGGTTTTTTGGTGTTCCTTCAGTAATACCTAAATAACAGATTAATGCACTAGTAGAAAACAGTTGTGAGGGGTTTTTTTTTTTTTTTCCTGAGGAGGAAAATGGGATCTTGGTGGCAAAGATAGTTTGAGACATTTGGATCACAGTGAGTGCAAAGACAGTTTTCAGTGAAATGGTAAAAAAAACCCCAAACAAAACACACATCTTTTCCAGGCAAGAAGTGCTCTATTTGTTACATTTGGTCTTTTTCTTTAATTTAGGTGCATTGGTATGTGATAAAAATAAAAAAAGAAAAATTAAACACAAATAGCTTTGCACTGAAATTTTTTAACACTTGTTTTCATCACTGAGTTCATATGGTTGCTTGCTTTGTGTCCCATTCCTTAAATGTTTTTAAAAGAATGTGGTACCTATTGTCTACCTTTCATCTCTGACAGTCCTCTCCATAAAACAATGTTAGCACCCATTTATTCCAGAGTAAGTAATTTCCTTTGATTTAAGTGCACTATAGTACTTGTAAAGATTTTCCTCAATCACAAGTTACCACCACACATGTAACCACTGTATCCTTTTAGCCCCACGTATTTGCCACATCACTCCACACATACACATATAAATAGATGGGTTTTGTCTATTATGACTATCCCTCACCAATTTAACAAGAATTTGATCACTACCTGTTAATATAAAGTTACAGAAATAAACAACTGAAATGGCCCAAAATAGTCAGAGGTTTGAGCAATAGCTAGTGATGCAAGACAATAAAACAAAACTATCCTTCCACGTTCTAGCATGGTCTCCAGTCTGATACACAACAGAAATTAACTCTCCTCAGACAAGTCCTTCCTCCGTTATGTTTACTCTGTGTAAAACATTGCCCTTGAGGCAAATTACCCCAGTGTGTTCACAGGCCTCCTTGCAGCTGACTGAAGTGTCTTCTGTTCTCTGCAGCTCACAGCTGGACACACACCACTTTCATCAATGCATCTGTAACTACCCCAGTCTTTTTATGTCTCAGTGCCTCAATATTACATGCCTTATTGAGCTGTTACCTGCTACCAACCAACACAGACTATCAGACAGTACTCTGGGAGATGGGGCTTTAACTCAGTCTGTGTGAACTCTCCAAGTCTCACAAACAGTGAGAACTCCCTTGAAGGAGTTCTGCTTTCCCTTAACACTACTTCATTTTGATAAGCAGAGTGACATTTATGAACACACTTGACAAGAATGCTGCTCACGTGCACAGGTCCACAGCTCTTTCCCTAAATCACTGCCATGCCTCCAACCCACTTGCACTGCCTTCTGATCTACCATGCCTATAAACACATTTTGTCTTCCCTTTGTAGCAGAAGTGAGGTGTGGGTGTGTTGGGACAATCTAGTTGTAGAAGCACGTTCCTGTGCTGTGGTGTGTGCGTGTCCCTACGCTATAAATCCCACATGTGGAGCTGGAAGTGTGGAGGTCTGACCTCTTGAGCCCAGTGGTCTGCTTTCTCTCCCATTAGCCTCTAACTACTTTGCATAAAAGCCTGAGCTCAACAAGCTTGTCAGACCCAAGTCAAGCCACAGGTGAACAGTCATACCTTACAGACCATGGATCCACACATCTTAAAATGGTGTGGAGAGAACTCTGCAATTTGCAGATCTGCTGGAGTTGGAAGAAGCGCAGGAATTACATCCAACTGAAATCTCCATGGGCTCATGTAAGTGCTCTTAGAACAAAATAATTGCAGGTGCTGGAGATCTAAAAAGGGCAAGTTTCCAGTTCCTTACATACCATCGTTCCAGTCTTCACACCTTCACTTTCCATACCAGAAAGCAACAAGTTCTGGCAAAGCAATGCTTGTTCCTTGCAAGATTAAATGCATAGCTCTTACTTTAAAAAAAAACCAAACCAAACCAAACCAAAATACCCCGCAAAAAAATGAAATAACCAACCAACTAAAGAAAACCCAACCCACAACAAAAAAACTAAAACCCCCAAAAACCCCCAAGCAACAAAAACCCTTATAAAGCCCCAAACAACCCTAACCAAGCAAACTAAAAAACCCAAAATGAAACACCAAAAAACACCACAACCAAAACCAAACCCCAAACTAAAAACCCCCCAGACAAATAAAATGAAACAACACACACACAATGAAACAACAAAATCCAAAGCCAACCAATTAAAACCAAAAGCCCCACAAGTACTTATGATCCCTGCTTCCACTACTGAAATATACATACATTTTTATAAGAACTAAATACAATCCATAAAACACATTCTCTTTGTTCTACAGTTCTCATGCAGGTATTTTTCACACATATGAATGCACTTGGATCTCTTCGTATTTCAACCAAGCCTTTGGACTGAAGGAGTTTCATTGAAAACAAAAAATTAAACCACTATTAGGGATCTTTACAGTCAGGCAGATTTCAAAGTCATGCAAGTGTCCTGAAACAAATAATCTTCCAGCAGCATATCCAGCTTTCATTTTAACACAAATGTACCAGGGAATCCAAAGCCTGCTCCACCTCCTGGTTCAAGGCCTGATGTTTCATTCAGCCCATTAGCCTGGCTCAGTGTCCTTGGACTGTGGCACACTAAATACACTTTTTTCTCCCAGCCTTGCTGCAGTTATTCTGTTTTAATTTCTTTTATTGACTTGGCTGCTTGACAACTTTTGATCTCCACCTTTGTTCAAGGCTTGGAAGCACCAGTTACATGGAACAGTTCCCCGGTGGTCTGAAATGTATCTCCTGATTTGCTGTACTTGTGCCCAGCTGCATAAACCCTTATCAGCAGCATTTAACCCTTCCATGCAACTTGGAAGAGCCATCTGACTGCATCCACCTGCAGCCCCAGGGCCTCTCATGAAAGAGTCTTTCAAGAAGCACGTTGCATGGCTACCCAGGCCAATCCTACACTATCCCAAAACACCGAAGAGCACCACAGAATCATTTGGTGAAGCCACATCTATGTTAAGACTCATCCAAGCTGGAATGGAACAAGAAGTGAGAATTTGGCTGGGGTCCCCTGCACTGCTTACACACACACCCCTCCCCACAAATCCTACCCGTTACACATGGTATCAACACTTTAATTAAACTAGAAAGTGGTGGTAAACATATTCTAAAAGCACATTTTCTGGTTCTATGCTGTAAAACTGTGACCAGGCCTGGGTCCACGGGGCCGCTGCTAAGCTTCCTTCCACCTCCAGTGAGAAAATTCGTATGATCAAGATATTTAGACCAATCTCTAATGCCTTCCAAGCTCAGAAACATATTATCTTTTACCTGGTTACAGACCTATCTTGATTGTGGTTGACGAACTCAATCACACTTTAAAGTGAAACAGAAACCTACTATTTTTAAAAACCAAAAAAAAAAAAAAAAAAAAACCACACCACAAGAAGTTACTACCAAAGCTGATAAATATTTTGGCTTGAAGGGGCAGTAATGGCAGGGGATGGGCCAGATACTTGTAACAAACCAAGTGCAAAACCTACATAAGTGAAATAAATACCAGAAGAATCAATGGAATAACCAAAGAACTTACTTCATACAGTTAATTAGAAAAGTATTAGGAAGAAAACAGTAGCCAGCTTAGCATGGGCTTTCTTCTGCTTGTGTTTTCAAGCCTGCTATCCATATTTGTAGCCAGCTGTTACTGTGCCACAACACATTCCCCAGCTAAATCCCACAGAGGGCTGCTCTGTGTGTCACCCTTTGAGAAGAATTGTCTCAGACAGATGTCAGTTCTCACATTTCCCAGTACTTGAAGCTGGCATTGAGCATCTCTCCCCTTGCCTTGCTGCCGTCTCTCCCCTTGCTGGTGGGATCTCCTGTGTCTGAGAATGCAAGTGTCAAAGGAAGGCCAAAAGATGCATTAAATTGATTTGTGTAAATTGGGTAAATTAGGAAACAAAACATTTCTGCTGAGGGCTATTTCCCTCCAGATAACAGAGCACTGTTTACTCCCTAGTAATAATTTAATTCCATCTCGGCCATCTCTGGAGCACAGACACTGTTTTGTTTTACTAACTCAGACAGCAGTGCTTGGAGGGGGTGCCTTTTGGGGGAAGAAGTTTTGGGGGATGGAGGGCAGTGGAAGAATGTAAGAGAGACTGGAATTGTAGCTTATGCTTTCACTGCTTTACACTGTGCACTGCAACTTCCAGGTGAAAGAAAACCAACCCCTGCTATTCCTTCTCACTGCTGCAATAAAATTCAGGTATTCATTCTACATTTCATTCTGCAGTGTATACCTGCTCATACTGCATGCAAAGGGGATTCAGTGTCTTCTTTCCCAAAAAATCCATGCAGACTTCATGAGTCTTTCTCCTTGTGGGTATGGGAAGAGCTATATGATCTTTCGTTATACTGTAAGCAAAGATATTTTCACCATCCTGAAGGAGCAGGCAAAAGGCATGATTGCCTACACAGAACTCAATAACTTCTAGCAAAATTTTCTGTAACACTCCTGAACTCAATACAGAAGGACAGGCAATTTCAGTAACAGGTAACTAACAGTAGAAAGGCAGAAATCTTATGTCATATTCTACCTTACTAATTATTAATTTGCTATGAATAAAGCTGCACCAAAGAAAAATTATTCCTTTATTAGAACCCACAAAGCAAAATCATCTTCAACAGCTCTCAAAGCACTTGTACACAAGTAATTTCAGAAGCTTAAGCCAATACTACAACAGAACATGATTAATTCATCATCATTCATTGGAGGAGAAAAACATGAAGTCCTGAAGGTCCATTTACACAACAAAACCCCCCTAGATCAATTTATTTTAATTCCCAGACATAATGGAACAGTAGTATAGTTAAATCCAGAAAACACACAATGCAAGTAATTTTACAAATATCATGGAAACAGCAAGTATTCTCAAAGACCTTCTTGGAGTTTTTGCTTTGGAAGGCTATTAAAAACTATCAGCTTTCAAGTGGATGAGCATTAATAAAAGTCTCTAAGACTGTTCAAGATGGTTAAACCAGTCAATTGACCATTAGAAAGACAGTTGAGCCCAATCTTTAACAGAGAAACAGGTTCAAGCCTGCAGATAACCACCTCTGCCATTGCAGACATTCTACACATCCTTTCATCATTAGGATAATGTGATGAGGTGATCACTGCACAAACTTGATTTAAAATCCTAATCCCACATTGCATCAAGCACTCAGCATCTAAAAGGAGATGTTTAACACCTCACAGAACCAAGTTGCACAGAGAATTTTATTAGTGAGTCTTTAAATCACATCTACAGCCCAACTTACAACCCCAGATGCTACCATTTGACACATGGTAGAAAAAGGAGAATGAAGTGGAAAACACTGAAAAATACAGGGAGAACAAGGAAGACGAAAGGCACCACACATGCCTGGCTCATAATCTGCTAGTTCCTTCCTTCTTCTTTTGACAAGCCTGAAAACAGGAAGGGGTTTTACTGCTCTATAATAGCTCAAGTCCCCTGTTAGACCAGCACTCACGTAGCCTTTTCCCCAACATATTACCACACAGGCTGAGCACTACCCCCATGTCATCAAGTGAAATCAAGTGAGTGGCAGAGCCTCGGATGTTTCTAAGAGCTTTATTATCGCAAAGATCAAGGAAATTTGAAACATTCCCAGAGAGGACACAACTGCCCTTTCCTGAGCAGGCATTCCATTCTGATTTGTACCAGTGGAGCAGAAGAAAAACCGAATGTTCACTTACTCCTCATATTTATGTGGTACCAGTTACCTTCAGAGAATCACCTTCATCAAGGGTCCAGGATCCTCTAGACCCTGGTACCTGTTGGCAGTAGCTGCAGATCCACGTCTGAGGTTATGTATCAATGGCTGCACTCACACTGGAGTGCAGGCTCTCTTGAGTTCATGAAAAACTGCCCCATCTCTATGTTATTTTCAACCTTTGTGGCAAAGACAAAACTCAATAAAGCAATGCTTCCTTTACAGCCTTTCAAATCACTTTGTTAAGTCACACCATTCTGATATCAAACCTATCAGAGCTTTATAAAACTTCTAAAACTGAGTAATTCTTCCTGCTGAAATATGTTTGGGAAATACAACTAGATTGTTAGCATTAAACAAGAAAACAGATAAGTAACCTGATATTTTAAGTCATTGTTCATCAGGGTTGATTTCAAGGCAGATTTGCATTTGTTTCTTCTACAAAGAAGATACTTAATACACAATTATTCTGAAAGACACAGCACTTAGGGAAAAATATTACTGGTACAGCTCAAGAGATGCTAAGAAAACAAATAAACAAAGGGGAGGATGTAGCCAGTAGGAAGGGAGAGACTAATTCTCACCTGTAAAACCACTTTCAAATAAATACTATGCCTGGTAATTCAGTAGACATGATGAGGCTGCCATCCTCAGGGAATCAGGGAGCTATTGCAGCTGACTTCCAGAGAGGATTTATGCCTGGACCTCCAGAGAGTAACTCATGTAAATTAATTCCTCAAAAACCAGCTAATAAGACAAATATTAGAATACCTTAAATTGTCTTCAACGTCACCTTCCTAAATCACAATCACTCCCAAATGTTAGACTAAAACCAGATTTCAGAGTCATTCAAGTCTTCTACTCATAGTGCTGCACAGAAAGTTCTCCAGTACATTTCAGAACAAAAGGCTTCTGTAACATGCTGTGTGACAATTATGCACACAACTCAACTGGCACTACAACCAACAGGAAGAAACGGAAGCTTTTTAACTTTTAAAAGGAATACCTAATTATTTCTCTTTCAACTGCCACAAACAGTAGTAGGACAATTTAATCCTATCAAGGTTAAAATGTTACGTATAAGTTCAGAGACAGGCCACAAGAAATACAACCATTACCACCACTTTTCATTTTCAGTTGAACTTTCATCGTTTTTCAGTTTCAGGACACAGGGAGAGCTTCCATGCAACTTAAACTATTGCTCCTTTTGGTGTAGGAGAGGAAAGTCAGAAAACCCCACAAACTTGATTTAAAAATTCTGTTATGCTACTTTTCTTCCATGCTGTACAAGTAGCACAAAGACTGTGGAAAACACATTTAAAAAAGCAGAATCCCTTCAGTAAGCTATTTAAATGGGAAAAAAAAGTGTTTGCACACATTAGCAGTAGACAGTCTGTTCAGGAGCATTTAACATCCTGAATTCCAGATACCATTTGTTAGAGAGAAATGGTTAGTGAAATCAAGTTTAAAAAGGCATTCCCTACTGGATTGCTGCCAGATGCCCATCAGAAGCTAATCAGTTTAATCACAGATAGGCCTGAGTTAACTGAACATGTAAGTTATCTCAGAGTTTCTAAGTCTAACAGAAAGGTTACTATGAGAAAAAAGAGAGTTTTCCCTACCTGTGGTAAGTTCTGAAGCTATTGATACTCAGAATTGTCTACTGATGTCCCTAAACTCCAGTCACCACCAAAACAAACAGACCCCAACTTACAACTTGTGATTTTATTAGCCAGCAAAACCCAGCCAACAGATCTGAATGTAATGGTAAAACTGATAATCCGTTTCCTGCAGACAAAGTATTTACTCAGCACTGAGCATTTAAAAGGTGTCTGTTGTTATGCTAAAAGGAATTAACAGTTCAGAGGAAAATGCACAAGTCATAGCAGAGGAAAATCTGTAGAGAACTTTCCTTACAGTAAGATACTGAAGGAGCTCAGTTAAATGCATCAAGGTTCATTCAGTTACAGTCTTTATACAATGGGACAAATTCCCTTTGCTATTGTATAAGGTCACTGCTTTTTTATCTTGCCAGGCAAATGTCACATTGGTAATGCTGGGTAAGATTTTTTTTCTTTCTAAGAACAGTAAAAACAAGAAGCTACTAGAAAGACTTGTTTAAGGTTGTGGTACATCCACTATTTCAAACTGTATTTTCTCCAAGAAGCTTTCCAACTCAATTACCTGGTTCAGTAATTACTCACCACCTCAATACTGTGCATAAAGAAAATTATCAATATTTTGACAATAAATCCATGTTTAAACCTTGCTTTTTTTCCTTCCAACTTAACAGGAGTGCTTTTATTGGGCACAAGTCTTCTATCAGTCAAGACAATGATGCTGTCTGTTCTCCATATCTCATCAGAGAGAAGCTGTCTGCTGTACAACTCACGCATTTTATGCTTCCCCTGTTGCTTCTATCACAGGAAGTTCCAGTACACCTATGACAGACCACAGACTGTAGAGACTGGATCTCCCAACAGATCCCAGGCACAAGAAATTCTCCACAGCATTGTATGAGCTTGTACCAAGCTCTTTTTAAAACCCCTGTCCACTCTATGAGTGTATAAACTACATGCAGAACTGTGGAAGCCTTTTTCAAGAACAACATCACAAAGAGGTTACTAAGCTGTAGCCTGGGATTCTTCAGTTCAAATCTACTCTGCATTCTCAGGATGGAGCCATACTTCATGCCAGCACATCTGAAAACACAATTGGAATCTCTACTCCTACCCTCATCATCTTCTAATTGCTACTGCAATTTTTTTTTACTTCTACAAACCCCTTTTTCTCACACAATAAAATAAAATGCTGCTTCCAAGGTACCAGCATTCACCATCAAACTCTGACCCCAATTAAGTCTTAATTGTCAATATTCTTCCTGGCTTGCCTATTAAATCTCACAAACCAAGTGGCCCATCCTTTACTTCAGAGGTTCATCACTAATCTCTCAAGCTCCCCAAATACCCCTTTTCCCAAGCTTACTCCCTTCTCTGCTCTCTGTACTTCCCATAAGCATCTCTTGAGGCACCCCATTCCCCTGATTTTTTTTTTCAGTGAAACAACCCCTCTGTGACAAAATGCACAGGAAATATCTGTGATTAACCACATGCTTAAGCTTGCAATAACCAGGGTTCACAATGATATTCAGAGTCATCCTGTAACCAGTGCGAGCAGCACAAAACCCATCACATTCACCGGCTGTCTTGCCTGTAACTGGCTTCTTGGCAGAAGTTTATGAACTGCCTGATGCAAAATTTCCTGCTGGAGCCCACCCAAGTTTCATCCTTTGTAAGCTGAAAGTTTATTCCCTTTTTCAGTACTGGCAAAAATCAGTATCACAGCACTTCCGAAAATTGTTGAACAGTTTGTCACACGCAAGACATGAAGAGATATTCTGAGCCACTGGTAAGGCACACTGATGGCATTAGGACTTAAACCAGAAATCTGAAAGGTTTAATAAGAATAAATCCTCAAAATACTTGAATTATTTGACAGAAAAAGTAGAAGGTTTGAAAAAAATCTATAGAAAGTAATTTTTCAAAAGAGTAACAGCAAATGTTAAGTACTTCGTGTCAGGTTTGTCTGTCTTGATTATCTACGTTAAATCAGGCAGAATCTAACAGTGGACAGTTCTATATAACAATTTTGGAGAAAACCATCAAATGTTTTCTATTAGTGTTTAAACTTACCTTTACAATGTGCATGATCAATTTTAAAAGTGCTAACATTGGATTTCCTCAGTATTACATGTTTTATTAATGTCATTTATAAAACAATGCATTCCCCAAGTTGTAATAACACCAAGCATCAGTTAAAACAGCAACTAGTAAAATGTTTTTGGCAAGACTGCTAAGTATAGCACTAGCAGATCCAGAAGTTCTCTGTTCCCTGAAAGCTAATGAAGTTCTGAATTGGGACGCACTGAAAGTCTATCAGTGCTCTTGACTCCACACAGCAGAGCACAGAAAACAACAAAGTCACCTACTTCTTGCCTTCACAGCTGAAGTGTGTTATAATAAAAAATGCACTGGAGATCTTTTGCTTGCTTCTCTGGAACACCCCACAGGCACCGTGCCCACACACATACAGACTGGGGAGGGCAGAACAATTGGTCTCTCCCCCCTCCTCCAGTGAGTGCCCTATAAACAGAATAGGAGAAAAAAACCTTCTGAGTGAAAACACTGAGCCACTTACTATGAAATATTTTGAAACAGTAGTTTGCATAAACACCAAGTAACAATAGGCTGAACTGCAGCTTAGCTCAGGGCATAAACTGTGATAACTACTTCTTTGTGAAAGAGACTTAAAAACGAGTTTGGTTTCTGAAGTATTAAATGTCCTCATTTGTTTTAAGTCCTAAGGGATACGGCCCCTCAGCATCTCTGCAGAATCAGACAGCCGTTTAGAGTAGCATGGTCTTATGAACAATAGCCTTGGATGTGCTGCAGTATTTATGGCCCAGTTTTAATTCTTACCCATAGTCTTCAGCAGGAATAAAAATTCGACACTAATTTCAGCTGCCAAAGCACGTCTCTGAACTAGTACAGCCAAGGCAGACACACAGCCAGGTAAAACATGCTGAACAAACTTCTCCTGTACAAAAAAGATGCCAGCTCTCTCTCTTCACTAAAACACACTATTTTTTAGCTTGTTTTTATACTGTCTTCTAAGACTTAACTACTCCATACTTTGCACTTGTTTTCATTCCATCTGAGCCTACAAAAAATCCCCATTTAGTATCAAATTCTGAATTTAACTGATAAACTGTTTCACCTCCTCCTTTAAATCATTAGTAAGACAACCTATCTGAGCTCAATATTTATCCTGTAAGACACTGTCTGTGCTTTGTAGCTCAAATTACTGCCACATCAACTACTTTTGCTTAAAGTCATTCAGCAAGCTTCTAGACTATGCAATATTTAGGCCAATAAAGTTGGGGATTTTTTTCCCAAGTTTTATGAAGAATTGCTTCCAAACGGCTTGCCTGAAGTATTTGCCACATGCAGTATTTCTCGACCTGCAAAATATTGATTTTTTTAGAAGGAGATAGTATGCTTTTTCATTTACTCATACCAGTAGTTCATCTGTCACAGCTCTATTAGTTTCAGGTCTACTAGAGATGTACCTTCCAGTGCTGCTGTTAATATTTTATTTAAGGATGGATGCAGAATTAACACCCAGGACTCTTACTGTCAACATACATACAGGGAGTCGATTTCTTTGCAGCAGATGCTGGGAAGCAGATACATATACCCTGGCTGGAGAAGCCCAGACTTCACACTATACAGTTCATGCTGCTGAAGAAGCTGGTGGCAGCTGCAGCTCAGCAGCACCTAAGCCAGCTAGATATATCTTACTAATTTCAGAGCCAAACAGCCGTTTGCTCTTGTACTTTAAGATACTGGTGCTGCGTTTCTTTATCCTATCTGTTGCCATCATCAGCCTTTCAAAACCCACTCACTAATTTTATAAATTAGGTAGCTAATCCTTTTATATTTAAAAACAAAGCTGCTCTTCATTTGTAGATGTCCTTTCACTATTATTGTGAAACACAAATACCCACCCACGTATCTGCAGAACCACTCCATTGCCTGAAGCCATCCTGGAACAAACGAGACATTAATACAGCCTCTCACTGTGCAAAGCCTGCAGGAACAGGCATCACCACACCCCCTGAGCTGAGGAAGGTCAGGTGTCTCAAATCTCCATAGCAAATTGGGAGCACAAATCAGGTATTCAGCCATCCAGTTACTTTTACTGCTCCTTGTAAAATCTTTAAAATGGGAAAGGCAAGAAGGTGAAATAGATTCTCAGCTGTCTCCAGCCAGAGATGGCATTTCTGCCTCTGCATCTGCACTTCTGCAACCTGACAACTTCAGCATTACAACCTGACTTCCGTATCATTGCTGAGATGCTTCTTCTAATTAGGCCACATGCAGACTCCACCTTTGAATGTTTGTGTTTAATTGGAAGAGACGTGACAATTCCATTGACCTAAAGAGTCAAATCCATATGATTCACGTGCCTATATAACACATTACACTGTATAATGCATGTAACAGCCTTTATGCTGCTGACACTTAATGTTTAACATTCCAAAAGGGTCTGCTCATAACCAGGAATAAGATACCTTCACCAGGAGATGTGGTCCCAGAGCCCTGGTTTCATTGCTAAAGAGCCCCAGGTAAAATATTTATTGATGGCACTGTCCCTACTGCATGACTGGTAAGACAAAAGCTCCCAGTATAGGAATTCCTAAGAAAGCATCCTACAGACCATCTTTGGAAGAATTACTTAGCACTCACACCTCTTCCTGTTCTCCCCCCGCCTCACACTTGAAAGAGTTGAGAGAAGAATTATCAATAGTTTGTATGCAGTTTGTAGGTTTCTTTAAAACGACTAGAATATAGAGGAACAAAAATCCTCTTTTGTTCAGCAGCTTTCCACTCAATAAAATTCCTCATTTGTCTTCCCTTTCCTAGACTTCTTTCCTCTTGCTAATCAGTGCCAGCCTCCAATTAGAATTGACAATAGAAGAAAGCCTTTTTATGCTTTTCAGTCATCACTACATAAAACACCACACTATACTCCCTTCTCCACCCAGTTCCTTCTTCATCTCAGAAAAAAACCCCTTAGAATAAGTTTAGCTGTTTTAATCCTTTTCGTGTTCTCAGGCCAAAACCAAAATTCTTTCCAACCCTCCTATTCTGGATTTGGAGGGTAACTACTGAGCATGAGCTGGGCTTGTTTGCTGCACCTTCAGCTAAACTGCTGCTGCCACCACTGTTCCTGCTCTCTATCATCTCATAAAATATTGCTTTTTACTTTACATATCCAATAAAGAGGGAAAAAAAATGCCCTAGACATAACAAACTTGCAACAGCATCACCAGTCAGCCCGTCAGCCTGGTACGCAAGACTAAAATCCAAAAATGAACTGAAGGCCCAATGTGAAGAAGGTGGGAGGTATATGAGGAAAAAGGAAATGCAAACAGTGACTTTAGAAGAGGAAGAACAGATATAAGAAGGAGACTGTGACTGAGAAAGATGCAATTTGGAACATCTGGATACTGCCATCTTATTACACTGCTGTGTTTGTGTAAAGTGGCTGCATATCTTAAAACATCAGCACAAGTGGAGAGAACCCATGCCAGAGTCCCACAACAAAAACACCTCTGTTCTTTGAACACAAAAACACTGGCAAAATAGGGAGGCATCAGGTGTCACACATTAACAAAATGCATTTGGACGAGCATGAAAACTGAGCAAAGTCTCCCAGGTAGGCTGAAGGAATCCCTTCCCCCTTGCATTGTCCACTCTCCCAGCAATTTGTATTTTTCAGCAAAGCTCTCCAGGCTCACTGCAACTCTCTGGAAGTTAAGAGGTCCCAGAAAATCTGCACTTCTGTGGAGAACACTGAAATGACAGACCTGCCTCCATTAGTCCACAGCACACCTGGGACTGAGATGAAATGCTCAATTCTTTCCTGTTTTCACAAACTACATCTGATCCTAGCATGCCAAGGTACAAAAATCATCACTGTGCTTTACATACTTTAAAATATGCCTCTTCCAAGCTGCCAGTCACTGAAAGAGCAACAAGTCCAACCCCTTTACCACCTGGAGTCCTTCATATGACCCATCTCTAAGCAAAGGACTGCAGAGACCAAGCACTGACTTTACCTCCAGAGATGCCTGCAAAAAAAGCTACAACTCCTGGTACACTTCTTCCCCTTTTAGTACAGCCACGAACCACACATTGGGAGCCAACCTTCTATAAGAGGCACAAATACCATTAAAACAGAGCTCTAAATCAGTGGAGCTTTTTATATAATGTAATAGATCCCAACTATATCGAAACATTAATACTAAGCTCTAAGGATTAAGGATATGGTACTGGGTCCAGGACACATGCTTTTAAAAGGTCCCTAAATGCTTATTCATCCAATAAAGCACAAAATCTCTAAGGAAGCTGCTGCCATCTGTTTTCTGGACTTTGACATTTCTGTATGATCCTCTCCCTACTCCCACCAACTGTTATTTGGAGACAAAAGCAGAAACCAAAACCATAAAAAACTAACACTAGGACTGCATTCTTCAGTCACAACACTTCTCTTGAGTACTGAAAGGATCGCCAAAACATGTGGTACAATAAGTTGTGTGGTGGGCACAGTTGAAGCTTTAACTCACCATTTCTTTATTTCTGACATTTAAATCAGACTCAGTATCTTTTGCATGTAGTTCTTTGCAGTATACTGTGAATAATTTTATTACCTGCAATTTGAAGTAAACATATTTGTTTTAAACCAAGAATTTGAAAGTAGTGGTTGAGAAGGAAAGAATAGTTAAGTGCCATCTTTCATTTGATCCTCAGGTCTTCACAATTGGGACAGGCAGGGACCCCACTAACCACACCACAGATTAGGTTCAGAACACCTTTTGTCCACATCTCATAAAACATAAGTCTTTTGGATAAGCAAAAAAAAAAAAACCAACTTAATGATACCAGCAGTAATTAGATCAGGTTTATTTTAAAAATGAAGTAATGTTTAAGCAGTTCTTTTCTATTTTCATGTAAAATCAGGTGCAGAGCTTGTTCTGGGGAGGGCTACAACAACAGTGATAGGCTTAAAGGGCTCCCAACCACAGCCTATTCCTTACAAAAGCCACCTCCACCTTCACCCTTTATTTCAGTTTAGGTTATCATCTCAGACAGAGGTAGTCTACACTCTCCAGTCCCATCAGGACATCATGTTAACTGCTTTAAAAGCTCAAGTGAAGACCCAGAAAGTGACAGTGCCCCCTGACACCCAAGCAGCACATACAGTACCTGAAGGTCAATTCCTCCCCAGCCAAGGACATGAATTAAGCAGCCTTTTCTCTGCAGGGAGTACTCTGATCACTGCTCAGAATCCACAACATTGAAGATTCATATACTTCCTCAAAACAAGTGGTTAAACATTAGAAACTGTACAGAGAAAGGCAGAGATGGGATTGAGCTTCTCAGAAGACACAGTTTCTCACAGCCCAGGAGCTCCACAAGCACAGCACACTCACAGCACTGTACTGCACAGCAACTGTGGGGTCCAACAACCTCCACTGGGACATGCCCGACTTGTATGATCCTAATGGGATGCCTGTGTTCTGTCCATATTGATCTTCAGGTTAACCACACCATTAAAAAAATATTAAAAAATAACTGATCACAGGAAGAAAAAGTATCTGCAGTTTCCTGTCCACACAAGCTGCATGAAACTTGCATATACTTGTATATACATATCAGCTTATAAACAAGAGAACCATGTATAGTCATTTGTTTTAAAAACAGCCATACAATATTTACCCTCTAAATGTGAAGGCACTTAATATTTTAAAACTCTAAAGTTCAAAATGTGAATAAAAGTCACCTTGTCCTGGGGAGAAGAAAATCTCTCAAAGAAGCATTGCTGTACAACAAGGTAATGAAGCTTTCGCAAAGGCAGTGTGCAGTTTTCAGAAGAGCTGTTCAGTCATTTGAAATTATTTCACCACATCTCTGACTTATCAAAATGCAAAAAATGCTAGGGGCAGTACTGTGCAATAAAAGGACAGCAAGTCACTAGGTTCCTGTGGTGTACCCATGACACCTGGCACCACAGGTATCAGTCACTGTGCAAGAGACAGTGCACTGGAACAGGCTGCCCAGAGAGGCTGTGGAGTCTCCTTCACTGGAGATATTCAAGAGCTACCTGGATGCAATCCTGTGCCATGTGCTCTGGGATGGCCCTGCTTGAGCAGGGAGGTTGGACCAGACAACCCCACTGTGGTCCCTTCCGTGGTTCTGTATCACCCCAAGGCCACTGTTTGACATGCCCAAAACAGCTGAACAGGGTTTTAGCCAACCAGGTACAGCAGGACAGTATCCCAGAACAATTCTATTGTAGCAAACAAGCACCAAGTGGGCTACTTAGACACTTTTTCTTAAATCCCCACTTGTTACTTCACCCATTCAACTAATCAGACAAAACCAGCAATTCCCATGAATGTGCTAAGAATGCCTGAGCTCAGCAATTAAAGTAAAAACATTCATTAGATTTTTACACTTGGGCAGAATAAAACCTAGTTCTGTGTTGCCTTTAAAAGTCTACCCTAACAAAACATCCCTCAACAGCTTAGATTTCCAGCCCACACATGTTGGTTATCCAAAGAAACAGACATGAGAAACAGTGAAGAAGAAAGCTTGCACACATTTCTTCCACAGATTCCTAAAACCAGCTGTTCTGAAAAAATAAAGCTAAGTCAACCCAGCACCAACGGAGGGACAGTCACAAGCACCAGGGGTTAAAAGCAATTGTGCCTGATGCCTTGAAGAGAACTGCTTACAAATGTTGCTTGATTTTATCCTTCCAAGATGAAGTTGGAACTTCTTAACCAACAGTAACGCAGCTACAAAAAACATCTTGCAAAGTAGCAAAAAAATCCTGCATTTCCTTGTTGCTCTAGAAGTCATCCCCAGTTCTAAGTTTAACATAAGTCACAGTTCTTGCTCCTATTATACCAGCCAGTACTCAAAAGTCTACAAAGACCCCAATCTAAGCAGCAGAAAACCCCACAGTATGGCAACATTCAATTATAAAAATTAGAGCCAAATCAGGTCTCAAAATGTGGCTATATGAACTCTGATGGTTTTATGAACTAGTTGCTAGTTTTGACAGTGTTAAGGATACCTGTTGGAGGACTGGAGAATAACACACAAAGGTCCCACAAATAACCCTCAACAGAGCCAAGAGATGCACACAGACACACCTGATCTGTGGGCACTGATCTCACCATCATCACCTAATCCTGGACACACTCATCCCACTATGGCAGTGTACAGAGTCATTCCATTTCCTGACAAAACCACTGACGCGCTGTTCCTAGAGACCCATCACATCATGCAGACTAGACCTGTCTGTTCAACTCAGTACCAAGGCATATGGAAGTACCTCACTTCAGGATGAGGCATGTAGAGGTAGAAAGTTTTGGAGAAACTTGACACTGACTTGGACACTGAATATACTAGATGCAAAAATGACCTTCCACCTTCTGCATACAGACAGTTCTGAACTTAACATTTCACCAGATGAAAGAATAAAGCCAAGTGAAAGGCCACGGAGGAGTAGACCACAGCAAATGATTCTACATACATAACAATCATAGCAGCCATTCTTCAACTGCAGAGCAGTTCTTAAGACCTTTCAGCCTCCCTGCCAAATCCTGCCTCCCCACTCATCAGGATCAGTTCAGCCAGCAACCTCTGAATGCTCAGCACATGCTTCTGAACAATAAGAAGCTCTTTTGCAGAAAGATGACAGGCAGTTGAGTTCTCAAACAGATGTCTTCAGCCCAGCTGTACTGAGTTTGTAGCTTGTCTTCATTTTGGCACCTTACCACATCATTTCAGGTTCTGAGTTGTTTTTTAAGACTCCTTGGTTCTCCCTGTGAGGGTTGACAAGTAATAGCTCTTTCAAGATCACATGTAGGCAATAGCCACAGGTAACACCCTACACAGGTTTAGAAGCTCTGATCAAAGTGCTCCCTGTAGGAACTTGAATTTGTGTGTTTACATAGAAAAGAAAAGGTTTATGAAGAGCATAAATAAAACAATCCTAGGAATGCACAAAGACCACATATCATACAAAGTGAGATGTGACAGAAGACCTGTGAGATGGAGCAATTTAAAAGTATAAGAGTGTGCCATGACATTGAAACAGTAAGAGGAGGGGGATATGAAGGAGCAAGATTTAAAAGAGAACATAATTTTCACTATTTATTGCTATAATCTATTCTAGACACTATTGGAAAGACAAGTTTGAAAGAGTAGAAGAAAGATGCCTTCAACACACATGCCAAAACAAGATATCAAAGCAGCCTTCCCAAAATAGGGAGGAGCTATTTAAACCTCCTTTTCCAGAAAAAGTGTAAGAACAGCCTACTGATGAATGCAGAATCCAAGTGTCTACCTTTTGAACCCTGCCAGTGGTGTTCAGAACACAGAGCCCTTAAAGCTGAATGGTAGTTCTGATACAGCAGAAAACTATTTTTTCTTCAAGTTCTGGAGTATTTCTTTGCAACTACAGGTATTTCTCACACATTTTCTAGCTTGCCTTTTCTTAGAAGTACTAAGGAGAATTATTAGCACAGAAATGAGATTTTTATTTTTTAAAAGGAGTTTAGTATTGCTCTGCAGGTGAGCATCCCTTACAGACTGCAAAACACAGAGGATTCTGCAAATAATTATTTCCACTGTCTCTGGGCAACTGTGCAAAGGCAAGTCTAAGCCCCACAAAAGTTATCTCACCACCAACATGACTATTTTGCTAAATGACTTCCATCTGGGCAGCCTTGTTTGCCCTGCAGAATCTGGTGGGATTTATTCACACAGTTAAAGAAGAGACAGGTCTATAGATCTACACATTTAAAGTATATAAGCTGACCAAAACCAGCATTGCCCATTGGAGCCAGAGCTGCTTCATTTTTCTATTCGTGTGAACAAAATCAGAGTTTGCTTCCTAGTCTAGCCTGTTGAATCAAATCAGGTTTACTCTATTTCCCTCAAGCATAGTTTTGCTTTTATTATCATGACTTCAGAGATATGAATAGCAGAGAAGTACATTTAAGCCTAGCAATTCTTTTCAGTGTAAGGTCAAATTTTTCCAAATATCTAGTATGGATTCAGCTGTGCTCCTACTGAACTTAGACACACTCTAGAGTCAGCTTCCACCAACACTAAGCACTTTTGGAAACTTTGACCAGAGCTATTTTACCAGTTCAGTGTCCCACATATTACTACACTGCCTTAAAGCCCAGAGTCCTCATGAAGGTAATTCCCTGCAGTACTAAGAAGCTTGCAGAACAGACTGTTCCTGCCTCTGTAATTTTATATCTGTACTTTTAACAATGGAAAATACAATATTTAAGCTGGTCCTGTGGGATAGAGCACGAGACTCTGTTGCATCTTATGAAAGGAGTAATATTACAGTTGGTTTGAGTCTTGTTTCTGGATGCAGTGCAGCACCACATATTCTTTAGAGGCCTTTGTTTTCTGTACCTTCATGCATCAAGGTTTTAGTGAAATTCAAATATTAAACTTGGAAGACAAAAATAAATATTTCAAAAAAAGCAAGGAGAATTCTCAAATCCTCTCCTAGGAAAAGATTTGAGATCTTTAAGAATACCCAATATTTAGAGAAGAAAATTCAGAATAGTAAGCAATGATCAAGATAAGGCTACTTACTTCTTCATAACATTCAAAAAACCATTACAAAAAAACAGAAAAAGTAAAATATTTCCTTGCAATTGCAGCCTGGCGAGCAAGGAATTAAGGAACTTTTCTACACAGTCAGAAGACTTTACAAACCAGTTGCAAGGTTGCAGAAAGGCACCAGACCCTTGGCCTCCATCCAGCCTTATGGACCAGCAGGGAATTCCGTAAGAGGAAACAGTCAGTCACTCCCTAGCAGACAATATACTGTTCCAGGAACTCAGGAAAAGGGTATTTGGACCAACAAACAAGTAGTAAGAAATAAGGACAACTGTGTCAAGATTCTGGTTGTGCCAGAATGCCTAAACAGGAAAAAACTGGCATTACTGAAGTCTCATGGAGAATCAGAGTTTCTGATGTCTTTGGTTTGGGAAGAAGCTTTATTTGAGACAGGACACTGAGCAGCAGTTACACACCTACACCCTACACACCTCATCATATTAAGAAACTGTTCGTACCAGATACCAGTGCACACACCCATGAATGTCCCTGTGCACAGTGTCAGAGACCACGGATTACATGTGCCACACAAACCATCTTGAAAGACTCCAAACGTTCTGTTGTCAGCTAAGATACAAAGTTAATTTACACTTGCAGTGGAACTTGGGTAAGCCCAGAGTCAACATGCACCACCCCCTAACCATAAAAAAGACTAAAAGAAAACAAACACCAAACAAACACCAAACAAACACCTCCCCTCCAAAGAAAGACCCTACATATTTTGATTAAAGAGAGTGGTGATAACACTTATACTTCCAATACTGTTTTTACAAAACAGACACCTAAAATGAAGGGATACAAATAGTTAGGGGTGGGTTCACAAGCAGAACTTTGCTGTAGTACTTCTGAATTAAAACCTGGTGACCTTTAGCATTCACACCATCACTCTCAACAGCTTTGCATAGGAAGTGAAGAACATTACATTCAGTAAAGAAGGCAGGGAAATTTCAGTGAGAAGAAAGTAATTGTTCAATTTGGAACTTGACCAGAAGACAGGGGTTAACACACTAACACTTGTGGAAAGAAAAATATAGCAGTACTATGAATTTCTCATGGAACAAAAGGTATTCCAAACCACAGTTTTATCTTTCTTCTAAAATAGCGTACATTCCAGCAGCATAGTTTTTTCTCATGTGCAGTATCTATGGAATGTTTATTTTCCAATTTGGGAAGTGTAGCACTAAACATAGCACTGCTGGCTGCTTCTGCTCAGAAACAGAAGAGACCAGGAGCAATTTGGACAAGGTACTGCAGTATGGTGAAGAAACAGACACTGATGCCACTTGGAACTGCTTGTGAGTATTATCACCCCATTGCTCAAGAGACAAATTTCACTTGCATTTGACAAGATAGATCAAGTGAAATGCTAAGAGTTTGGTCACCTAAATATCAGGCTCACAATGCAAAATGGTAACAAATTAATTTTAAAAAGAGCAACGAGGGTAAACACTACTTGAAAGAAAAACTTTTAAGTTTTTATCAGGACATGCAGTATTCTTCTTACAAAATTGTTTCCAATTAAAAAGGTTGATTTCAGCTGTATTCATGCCTTTCCTTCAACCTTTTTCAAATACTTCGTGCTAAGTGAATTTGCTAGGAAGAATGGTAACAGAAACAGGAGGTTGAGGTGAAGCTGAGTATTTCAGGAACAAATTTTTCATTCATAATCACAGTTATGGACATGAGAACTCACTCAGCTGGTCATCCAGTCATAAACAGAAACTGAGCACTAAAACAGATACCAGATCTGAAGTGACATACACAAGTTTAAAACACAATACAACTTAGTCAAGCAGCGAAGTATTTTTCTTTAATAAATTCAAAAAAGCAAACATTTTGCCAAATCTGGAATAGCAGTGGAAACTGGAACACTGGTTCAACCTAGAGATTACTTTGTTTGAATTACCTCCTCATCTGAACCACATGACAAGTAAAGCAAAATAATTCTAAGAATAGGAACAGTCACAATAATGGGATGAAGTTAAGCAGTAAGAAATGTTTGGCAATACAGCATGAATCATTTACATTCAGGCTGTCAGGCAGTTAATAGTTACCCAAGGGAAAGAGCGAAACATGCTTCACCTGTGTCATTTAAAAAACAAACAACACCAGTTAAAACAGTATCTTTAAGTACTGTTTAAGCGTAAACAGTAATTTTTTCCCCTTTAAACACTAGCTATGCATCTGAATTATTTGAACTGTGAGTGAGATTCAGGAACTGTCATAGTGCAGAACACCAATTAAAAAGAACAAACAGAAGTCAAAACATGCAGCAGGAACTCACTTTGCTAGCCAGATAACAAAATAATTACCAAAATTTGTAAGACCAAGCTCCCCTAAAGTTTGCCCATATTAGCTTTCCAGCACAGGATTGGTGACATTTTCCAAGTTTACTCAGTTCTTGCAAAGCAGCCAACAGGCTTTTAAGAAAAACAACCGTAAGAAAGTCCCAGGATTGCTTTATACATGCCCACATACACACTGAACAGTTTAGGTGATCATTTCCAATCATCTGTGACTATTCTTTATTCAAAAGTGCAGAGAGCACCATGTAATGCTGCAACTCCAAACCTTCCTCCCACTTCAATTATCTACAAACACCAAAGCTGTCAGAACGTCTCCTCCCTCATGGCTTTCAAAGTCATGAGATGAATATTGCTGTCATGAGTTGGCAGAAATAGAACAAGAGAATGAGCATTGATTATTTAGTAGGTGACAGATGAGGGGAAACATAAGATGTACATACAGGAAAATGTAACACATCCATAATTTTCTTTGGGACCAATTAACATTAGAATTGGCTTGCATACTCTTAATCAGGATTGAGTTGCAATTTTTTGTCATGGAAAAGGGGATCTTATCTAATGAAAGCCAGCAAGACACTTCTTTTATCCAATAAATAAATACATGCTGAACTACAGCATAGAATAATCATTTCGTCAAATACTAACACCAGCAACAATATGCGAGTTGGGGGAATAAATATTTAAGAAGTATTCCAGATGTTCATTTTGTTAGCTGTGTTATTAATGTTTCCTCCAAATCGTGATGGAAGACCAGAAGCACCCAAGCTATGGCCTTTCAACTCGGAGTGCTGAGACAACTTCTCTTGTCTCCTCACTTCCCTTCTCCCCTTAACTGATGATGTGACATTAATAATTAGCAACATGTACTCCTCACAAGCTGCTTTTTTCTCTTCCTTCTCCAACCTTCTGCTTTCAATTCATTAAACCCCTTCCTTTTCAACACCCAAGCAGAAACATGCTGGTCGAAGGGGATGCTCATTTCAGAACATTTAATGTTTGTTCTCAGCGTGATGCCTGTGGGCTCATGTCCTCACCCCAGTCTCCCTGCATGCTACATGCAGTAGCAACACAGGTAGATCAGGGTTCTGCTGTTGCTGGAGGGTTGTTTAAAAAACCATGTATTTTCTCATCTTGTTTCTTTTTTTACTCAGCTCTTAACCATTATCACTACAGCTCCAGTAATGTTCAAGCTACTGAAAGCAACAGTTTTTGCCACTATCACCTAAAGTTGGCTGGTGAGGTTGGGCAGAAGCCCTCCATTCAGTGCTCAGATGCTGAGCAACAACTGCACACACCCTTCAACCTCCAAGCAAGCAAAAAATGATCCTGATGTAGAAGTGACATGCCAAGTGCCCTTGTGGAAACAGCAGATAGTCCATAGAAGTTGCTGTTGCTGGATTTCCTCAATTTCTGTTCATGCTTTACAGTCACCTCTTCAGAACAGGACATCTGATCAAAGTATGGCAGAAAAGTTGGTGAATTGTACAGCAACTGAGACATTTTTCTTTGTTCTCCTATTGCCTGAAACCCCTCCTATAAGGGCATCAACTCACTGTTCACTCAGCTGAAAAGCCGCAGGATCTAAGTACACTTACGGAAAAGAAACAACATCCCAGCATCACCACCTCAAGCAGTATTGCAGAAATGGTCAGTGATACAGGCAAAAGAGAAAATAACTACACTGAGGCAGCCCAGTGTGGGATGGGTTCCCAGCCTTATGCTACACAGCTCTCTGGAGATGCTTGTTTTGTTGTGCTTACATCTGTGAAAAAAATTAAACAAAGGACTACTTCTGCTCTCCAATAATTAATTTTAAGTACTGAAGTAGTTATAAACTGCTTGGAATTACTTCATCTCTTAAATGCTGATGGATTACTCCTTCCTGATGGATGGCTTGTTAATATGGCATTAAACCCATACAAAGGCAGAGTCACTGCCACCTGCAAAAAAGCTCTATTCAACAACAATAACAAAAAGCTCCCAAAGCAGAGTCATAAAATTGTATTTCTGAAACACCACATTAATTCAACTATAAATACTTCCAAATCAAGGCAGGCTCTTCAGCAGAGAATTAAATATAAATTTAAAATTAAATTGACTTTAAAATAATAAATAATTAAATATTAAATGCCATAACACACAAGTTATATTCTCCTGCTACTTTTATATTCAAAGCCAAATGCAGCAATATGCTGTACCTATCAGCTGGTGTATAAACACTAGATGAATGATAACACTCCATTTTGTTATTAAAAGAATAATCTCACTTCTACCCGAGCCTTAACATTTTGTGTCTCACAAAGCATCACTAAAAACAGGTCCATTAAAGGAACACTTGAAAACCAGAGACAGGCAATCATCAGCTCAGACCTCACAAATGAAGTCATGAGTTCAACTGCCTTCCAAACAACATTTACTTCCCCTGCAAACTAAGTTTTGCTTGCTCTTGACATACTGACATCCCAGTCAGTGTGAGGAAAGATAATAAGATCTGTCAGTCTCTAGAAAAACTTTTAACAAACAAGGCTTTTTCTTAAAGCATTGTTTGATTTGATTTTGCTAGCTTTACCAAGTCTCCTGAGAGGTATATTTTTCTCCTCTGTGCCAGTGGCCAGCTAGAGACACTGTAACAGTGGAAGACTTAACCCCATCAGAAGATACCATCTCTCCCTCTTAATGCAAAAAGGAGCCAGGTTTACTACAGTTTCATTTTAAGAGATTACCCCTGAGAATCAAGTTCAACTACAGTTTATGCCTAAAGCCCAGAAAATGAATATACAGCATGTCTTAACTATATTTTAAAAAAAAATTTTTTGAATGGCAAATGCAGCTGAAACTCCCCAGAGGAGATGAAAATGTTTTAGTAAATTTATGAAATATTAAGCCCCATGAATTTATGCAATGTTGAGAATAGCAAGGCAACTCCTCCCACAGTGGTTAAACATCATACCACTAAGTTAAAGAGCCAGATCCTCCCTCAATTAACATTTTTGTTTGAAGACTAACTCTAATTTGAAATGCCCTCTTTGTCAATTACATTTTAAAACTTTTTCCTGTGAAGTGTAAGTGCACTGCCTTATTTGACACACAAAGTACTATCGAAAACAACCCAGAGCAGAAAAAAAAAATGTTTTTCTTGCTTCAGTATCAAGCACCTGGCAAGTGAATGGAAGGTTCCTGCAAAGCTTTAAAGGTTATTAAAAGCATTCCTCTTTTTCCCTGGGGACTTAAAACTCAATTATTTTCATTCCTCCTTTTAAGCTATGAAATTACATCATCTCTTCCCCTTTGATTTATACTTCACAGTATTTTTTCCGCATTGTTCCTCAATTTGCTAATTCACTAATAAATAAAACTCCTGTTGGCTCCCCTCATGAAATAATGAAAGAGGAAATGTTCAGTATTGCAGGTTTCTTGGCAAAACAGGACCATTTGTTATATTCAGCTAATTACATCTATTTTATAATTTTATAATATTGTGTACTTTTAATAATTTGCAATTTATTATTTGTTTCAGCTACACAGGTCTTTGACTTAACTCGTCAGATCTTCTGGAAATAAACTAACAAAGTGCCTGGGAAGGATCTCTACCAAAGCATTGTGATAGAGTAGGAAAGCAGGAGCCTTCTATCAGCTCTGTGTTCATTAACTTCCCCACAAACAGAGCACAACACAGGGTCAGTTCCCTTCCCAGGCACTTGGTGCTCTCAAAGCCCAAGGTACCTTGACTCTGGTGCTCTTCCTGCCCCTACACCACAGCCTGTTGCATGCAGAAGATGGCTGCACTCATGTTAGCTCCCTCTTGTAAAACACTTGTCACTCCACAAAACAGCTGCAGAAATGAGACCTCTGCTCTAAGACTTCATGATGTCTTCCTCTAGCCCCCTGCCCAAATTTTAAAAACTTAAATCAACAGCAGATTAACTGACAGTGACAGAAAAGTTACTGTCACTGAACACTACAGGGAAGAGCCTGTGTCCCTTGTCTTCATTCACTTCTATTGCATATTCATACAAACTGATACAAACCCCCCTGAGCCTCCTCTTCTCTCTGCTGAACCCTTCCAGCTCTCAGCTTCTCCTTGTATGAAAGATGCTCCAGCCCCTTTTGCATCTTCATGGTCCTGCACTGGACTCTCTCCATTAAACCTGTTGGCATCTTATATTAAGGATCCCAGAACTGGGCACAACATTCCAGATGTGACCTCACCAGTGTGGAGAAGGATCACCTCCCTCAGCCTTTACCAAGGCTCTTTACACTGCAGCCCAGGGGAGTGCTAGTCTTTGTTTTGCCACTGTTAGCTCACAGTCAGCTTGTCCACCAGGACCCAAAGACCCTTCTGGACAAAGGTGCTTTCTAGCTCGGCAACCCTCTACAGTTTAAGGGGTTGTGCCAGGCATGGGACTTTGCATTTCCCCTTCTTGAGCTTCATGAGATTTCTCTGCTCAATTCTTCAGCCTGTCGAAGTCCCTCAGAAAGGCAGCCAAGCCATCAGGGTTATCAATCACTCCTCAGTTTTGTATTATCTGTGAACTTGCTGAGGACATACTCCATCTAATCATCAGGCAATTAATGAACACGTTGAACAGCTCTAGCCCCAGTATTGTGCAGTATAGCAGTCCAGAAAACATATGGAGAGAAACTAGTCAGAAAAAAAGCCCAAGGGTTCATCTATTTTGGGTGCATGGACAGCATGGCTTTTGCCATGTGCACACATAAAAGGTAAGTAAGACTGCAAAAAAAAGTAGTACAAGGTCTCCATATAGTTATTTCCCACAAAGCAGGTCTTGCTTCTAGAATGCAAACAGAACTTCCTGCCTGCCTAAATCAACAATCCCTTCTAGGTCACAGTTCTCCACAAATACCAGCAATGAGCACAAACACACAAAATCCTCAAAGCCACATAATCTTTCAAAGTTAAAAACGATGCAGCCTTCCTGCTATGCAGAAAGTAAAGTAAGCCAGCTTTTGGTCTTCATTTTCTTGGGGCTCTTATTTCCTTCCTTCTGAAGTAGTCATGACATAGGACCACATCTGTGCATGGCTAAATCCACAAACAGCCACAAACTCTGCTGTGACTTAGTAAAGCAAGCAGAAGTCTAACATTTTAATGGGGCAAATTGCACAGTTATCACATGCTCACATAATACACAACTAGAAGTCAAGACAAACTTGAATTAATCCAGAGACCTTCTTTTGAGCTGAGCTAAAAGGCCCACAAACATTTTGATTACAAATAACCACATCCATACCACTCCTCATCAGCGTCTACTATAATCGGGCAGTCAGGCACAATGTTTTCTCATGATTTTTCATCACTTCCTAGAGGAGACTGACTCAGCTGGGACTGACAGTGGCAGGAGGAATTGCATTATTTGATGACACAGTTCTAATGAAGGACATGCTTCCTCCTCCATAGAAGCAAGAAAGATACTACTAAGCAAGCTGCTCTCCATACTTAGTGTGGCAGTGTGCACACTAGGTTGAATTTCACAGGTTTCATGTCCACTTTGTTACCCAAAAAAGTAATGGAATTCCTTACCTGCAGCAAATGACCGCTTTGCAGGAGAGAGCCAAATCCAGAAAGCTCTGCCTGACTTCAAATGAAAGGGCATACTTCAGTGTGTGGCCATCAATAATCAGAGCAATATCATTTTCCTTGCCCAGTGACTCCCCCAGACTGGTACAATGTTGAGTCAGAGAAGCTCTTGTTGCCTGAAGGATAAACAGAAAGAAAGTGTTTCTTCCTAATACAAGAAAAGTGCATTCAAACTACAGCAAGGTTATCTCCAGACTGCAACAGAGCACAGTACACATGCACCCAGGCTGGCACTGACGTGAGCTAATGTGCTAACAGCACCTCGTGCAGACATACTGACTTGTGTCACACATCAGCTGCCTCTGCTTTCCTAGGAACACCTCTTGTTTCAGAGCAGACTTTTTACCACACCTCCTGCATGGTGCATGTGCCCAAAGCAGTTGTGATACAGCCTTTCCAACTGTAGCCCAAATACACCAACTTTCCCAGGCCAAACAGGCACGAGAAGAATCAGGCCACTTTCACACAAAGGGGAAGGGTGGGGGGAGAGAGGGAAAGTTGCTTTGCAATTCATTTTCTCTCACCCCACTCATTAGTATGGTAATCAAAACAAACTCACTTTGATTCCCTAGAAAACTAGCCCCAAACTGGAGGCAAATTTACAGATTAAGTTAATGAGTATGACAGAGAACACAATCCAGCCATTTCAGACACAGATTACCTTTTGCACATTCTTCTTTACAAGAATGACTGCATAATTCCCTGTTACCCCATTAAAATGTAAGGGATTGGATTTATGACTTCATGGCATGCTTTATTTACACTGTACCTGAAAATTTAACACAAAGTAGGTGACTGTGCTTAAACCATTAGAGACCAGTACTGGGAAAACAAGGGTAAGTCTTCAGGGAAGAAAGCTGTTTTATCTAGTTCAGCACTACTATGCAGTGACAACATTCACAGAAACTCCAAGGATGGTATAATGGATACAGGCTGGGTAATGTTATCAATAACAGAATTTTATCCCAAGAGCCCCTGCCCCTGGGATCTTGGAGTGTCATTTCTTTTTCTTTACTGCTTCCTTTCAGTCTTGCTCAAACAGTTTTCTTGCTCTCAAGTGCAGAATTAACTCCTGTCCTTCTCTGAATGCACACACACAGGATTAAATGCTTCTCTTACTATTTGAAACCAAGGGAGAACTGCCTTTATTCCCTGTCGAGCACTTGGGGCACTTCACCTGACCCAAAAGAGGGTGAAGGGCCAGGGCCCAACCACTCCCCCCTGCAGACAGAGGAGAATCTGAGGTCAAGTTCAGGAGGGTTACTGAATATCCATCATCTACTGCTAAAAAGAAAAAGCCACAGGAAAACTTATAAAAGGTGCTATTTCTCATCAGTTGAGATTACTAGTCTCTCCCTATCTTATTGCCATGGCTATGCATAAGCCTCATCCAATTCATGCCCTGGTCACGGAAGTTACTCATCTTACGTATAAGATGACACAGAATTAGTAACAGGGTTAATAATACTCCAAAATGCTATAAATCAAGGATTACAAATCAGGCACTTCATTTTACCAGCACTTTTTAAAACTCTCAATATATTCCTCCATATGCAGGACTAATTTACAACCTAACAGCTTATACAGAAAAAAGCATGAATTATTATTTCTGTTTCTTCCAACTACTTAAAATTGCCATGTAAAAAAAAAAAAAAAAAACCAAAAAACCAAACCCCAAACTATTGCTCCTATAAGCCAGTGCAATTGAGCCAAATAAACCAGACTCCAATGTTATTGGGTATATAATGAGGACCTTCTAAATAAGCAGGGGAACAAACATTTGGAAACCATGGGGAACTATATCCTTCTGTGGGCAACTCATTACTGGTAACTAGAGTAAAAATCCCTACTTTGATCCCTAGCTTTTACCCTGTGCTTGAATTCAAGGGATAAGTTTCTTTGAGTCACATCAAGCAAGAGTAAATCAATCCTTTACTAGAACAAGCATGATGGAGCAGAAATCAATAGCAATCCTAAGAAAGTACCTGAATAAACTCAGATGTATGGAATACCCCTGCCTTTCTTACTGAGTATCCATCAAGCCTAAATAGTAAGTCTGTCAGGGGTTCTGACAAAAATAGAATATTAGAAACAAATATAACAAGCCTTTCAGTTAGCCATAATAAACTTGGTTTTCCTTCCCAGGCACAGACTGCTCTGGGGAAATCTGGAAAGGTGCCTGCCAATCAAACCTTATGGTACTGGCATATCGACTTCCATCAAATATTAAAAATATGCAGCTTTACTTAAAAGTCAGAAGGTGCAAAACTGAAAAGTCCATCCATTTAGTAGCCCTGATTCAGTGGGTTATTCTAATAAATATGCGTACTTCATAAGCCAATAGAGGATGTGCACATGCTTAAGCTGTCTGTTGAATCAGAGTAACATCATCAGTTTAGAGCTTTACAAGGGCTTAAAAACTCATTCATAAGACCACCAAGTGTCAGAGAACAGATATTGGGGAAAAAAAAAAAAATCAGACTGTAAAAAGTCAACCACAGAGCCCAAACTGAAAAAGCTAAGGAGATCAGGTTTTAATTTACTTTTATTCTACTTTTAGACCTTTGACATGATGGGGCGACTTATTTCTAAAAATATGAACAATTCTGACATAAATGCATTTAATGGTTCTTGTTATGGTCTCTGTGCTTGAGCTAGATTCAAGACATACTGCTATATTCCATAATAAACCTATCCCACCTGCTCTTCCTGTTTGTTTTTCCATTTCCATTTTAACAAGTCACAATCACAAATATAAACCCTTAACAGAGCATTTACTTGCACTACTGCCTTAAAATAAACTTTTAAGATTTTATTGTACTCTCTGTGCATAGTTTCCATACAGAACATGAAGTTACATTATTAGTTCACTATTATAAATCCTCATAGCAGACTAAATTTGTTGACAGGCAGAAAACAAAAACATCCTGAACCAGAGTTTGTGTGGTCTTCTCTGAATTGCACTCTCAGGATCTTTACCAAGCCTTGTGATAGCATGCCTATATATTCTCACTTCCTAAAACCCCAGGAAAAATCCCTGCTGTGCCCAGCTTCATATTTGAATTACAGTACTGACAAATATTCTGGGATTTACCAGGCTATTATTTTGTAGGTTAACAGAGCAAATACTAATACTTTTCACACGATGCTTAAAGTCAACTGGGAAGTCAATGCAATCAGAGTTAACAATCAGAGTTCTGCTGATTTCACTAAAAAAAAGAGCAGACACCTCATGCTGTAGTAAAAAACATTAGGAATGTTACTGTATAAGTTATCTAATTAGAACTTAGGCATGGTTTTTTGTGTGCACCATGACCCTTTGGGTGGGTTTTTTTTTGTTGTTGTTGTTGTTGTTTTTGGGCTTTTTTTGCTTTGTTTTGGTTGTGTTTTTGTAGAAGCATGGCACCATACTGCCCGTTCCCTCCCATGAGAGCTTTGCACACTACAGCAAGAAATGTTGGTATGTGAGGCAACTCAGTATCCAACACAGAATGACAGTAGCAGATACTTGACAAGAAAAAACAGAAGTCAGAAGGAAAGCTGAGCACAGAAGACTCCAGCAGGATAATAGCCATTCCCTAAGCTTATCTTAGAAAAAAAGCTGATACCCAGAGAAAAACTTAACAGTTATTTTAAGATAATCAGCTCCAAATCTCCTGTTCTCTTTCCTCCCTGGAAAGGCTCACAAAGTCACTGAAATGACAGAAGGGAATAGAAAGGATAGAAATTTGTGCAGCCACTGCACTCACGGTTCATTGTAAGCATACACAGCCCACAAGGAAAGAGATCTCAGGAAGAGAAGTCAGTGGCCAGCGGCTTCATGCAGGCCAGAAGGCATCTTTAACTGAAGAGAGCCACTCACTCCTGGACCTGTGACCTCTGATAGACATACCCCCTGCTAAGGCCAAAATCAGCCCTACATTCTGGCTGCCCACATTTCATGCACCCTCAGTTGGTTGGAGTGTGGTGCTAATAACACCAAGATGATGGGCATGATCTCCATATGGGCCAACCACTTTAGAGCTGGACTCGATGATCCTTCTGGGTCCCCTCCATCTCAGAGTATTCTGTGATTTGTCCTTCTTCAACAGCCATTCCTCCATCTCAGAGGACCTAACACGACCCTCACATAACAAGTGCCTGCAGTGAGAGATGTTAACCTCACACATCAGTTTAACTCTACGCTAAATCAATCACAGAATACAGATAAATACAGAAATACTTTCTGTATTTATCTAGAAAGTACTGCTAGCTACAGCAGTTCAAAGCGTTTTCCAAGTTAACTTCTTCCATCATCCTATAATTAATTTCCAAGCCACTAATTCTGGTATGAGATTATATAAATTACACAATCTGCTAACTCACTAGAGTATACTGAAGTGCCAGCTCAACTTGTTTCACCAATCCTAGAATTTGCTTTTTACGGCTTCTGTTTTCCTTCCTATATGTGGATAATCTGAATCATCAGATGTAACAACTCTTTCACTGTGCTGAAAGAAGTGGTTTCAATCAAAATACCAGCCACATCCCCTGTTCCTAGCGTTAAGTGAAAAATATTCCAAGGAGAATTTAAGAATTAAGCAAGGAATCCACTGCATAATCCCATTCAAGACAATACTGGCCAACCCTACTTCATGGGAAATTTTCCAGTGTATCTTAATTGCAACCTAGAAGCTTCACCACATTTGGTGATGTCTTTGACTTCAATCTGTCTAGTTGTTGGGCCAGAGAGATCTGTAAGGACATCTGGCAGAAGCAAATTTACAGGAGACTAGGAATAATTGACACAAAGGCAAGAAAAACTAATGTTTAAACCAAAGTTGACAAAACAGAACTATTTAAAGCAACACCTGTTGGGCAGAAGAGTCACTGGAAGTGCTTTCCACAATAATTAGCACATAAGCAAGAGCTAACCTTGAAACCTGTCTTGAAACCTAGAAAGATCCTCACTTTTGCCAATCTTCCAAGTTTGGTACCAAACTTGACTAGGCTGGCAAACTACTTCAATTTCCAAAAGCAAACAGACAACTTCCAAAGACCTAGTTATAAGGAAGGGTGCAAAGCATATTGCCACAAAGCCTAGAGAAGATTACTTTATGCTTACAGCAGTAGTCCAGCTACGAGACTTGTTGTCATGTTCCTCTGTTCCCTCTCTTTTGTGATTCCCACAATTGGTAAGTCTTCAAACAGTTGGTTATTTAACTGCTTCTGTGTACTCTCAGAAATTAGTTGGGGCTGAAAATACCAATTCAAACACAGTTGTGTTTGCTAGTGCAGTGTGTCACCTGCTTACATAAACTGAAACAAACACCATGGTTTATGGCCAATAAAATGGACACTCAAAGGATCAGCAGAATTGAAAATACTTAGTTGCTAATAACAGATGAGGCAGTGCATGTTGAACAGAGCAGGCTGTATTCCTGAAAATACATAACCTGTAAGGTTCATATATAGCCCGAAGTAGAAATATTAGCAGGGAGGGTGTTTTGTTTACTAACTCACTGAAAACAGCACTATGGAGAGATGACGCTGACAATTACACATTTCTAAAGCCCAATTTTAAGAGTTCATCCCTTCCTTAGCTTTACAGGAAGAAAAGGGTATAAGGACACTCTAGTTGAGAGCCAGGCAACCTACAAAAGCCAAAGACTAACTGTGAATACTTTACTAGTTCACATTTCAAAAGAAATAGTACCAACATCTCCCAGTTCAGAGGAAGCCTGAGTAGTTTCAAAATACAGGATTCACTTGAAATTCAACCTGTACACACAAAACCATTTAGCAAATGGATCATGGAAGATCAGATCGCAGCTGCATACCTTCAGTTTACTCTTTTAAGTAAGATCAAAACTAAGAGAAAAACTAACAAACAGGTCCATCAATAGCTGTTGCTCAGTATTACTGCAGTGCCCAGCCTGTGTCACATGCTGATTTAAAGAGATACCTAAGAGCACCCAGTGTGACTATGACACCTCACAGCCATCCCTAAAACATGTCAATCAAATGACTGTCACTGATCCAACACAGCAGAACTTGATTATTTATTAGCACCATGATTCTGCTTGATGAATATGAACTCCTACCGTGCCAAGAAAAACATCATATGGAGGACCCACACATATTAGATGGGCTCACTCAGATAATTTTCATAGCTTTGAATTTAACTCCAACTTGAAATTCCTTCAGTTAGCCAAGTAATTTAAAATGTCTCAATACAAAGAGTCCTTAAACTACATAGCAAGTCTCAGGTTATCACCTATTAAGACCAAATCTTGCCTTCAGATAAATGGATCATAACAGAATTTTTGTATCCAGGGGCAGCTGAAAGTCCAGATTAATTCAACCATAAAGAGCTATAATGAATGCTGTAGAGAATGATTCAAAGATGTTTCCAGTTCTGCAACAAACTTATTATGCAGGAGCCAAGAAACTTGGTTAAATAAGAAGGAAAATACACCCTGAAGAAAATTTGTCCTGTCGTCAGTACATCTATCTCCAATCATGTTCCACATAGTTTAAAAGGAAAAACGAAACAGATCTTTTCACAAACTTTGTCTGATCACAGAAAAATAATCTCTGAGAGTGTCAGTCAGGTATACCATCTCAAACACATATGTTGTGTAAAGGTATGTGCAGGTACTTCAAGTACCTACAAAATCAGTTCGAGATTATGGTAAGGAGGAGCGCCAAAAAGCTGACTATTCAAAAAGTACTCAAACAACCTTAACGTAGCGTGCCAGATGGCTGCACACTAAGCTTCAGGCTCTCAGTGAAGAAAAGCAGCATCTTTAATACAAAGTACGTATGAAGCCTCCCCTGCAACCCCAGAGCTGGAGAGGCTCTGCGGGGGAGGAGGAAGGAAGAATTAGGAGCAAAGAGAGGCTTTTGCCAAACTAAGAAGTAAAACCGATTTGTTCAAGACCTCACTAACTAGTCATCTCCCATCTTGCAGATTAAATACCATGGCACTGCATGCTGCCAGAAGTGGTGATCCTCTTATCTTAGCCCTCTGGAATAAAACCTGAAGTTTTCTGCAGCATTACTTTTTCCTCACATTAAAGAGAGATGCTGATAATAGCAGTGGCATCTTAAAAATGCCAATATTCACTGTAAATCTCCACTAAAATACTGATTCATTAAAAAAAAAAAAGAAAAAGAAAAATGACAAAAGTCTCAGCATTCTCAGACCAAAGAACTACTATCCTAAGTAGTCATCCAGTGCAACACGGTTGCCAAGGGCACCATCTTGAAAGCCACGAGTCTTTTGCAATCCTTCTTTGAGTTCTACGAGGGCAAAGCTTGTAGCATAAGAAACAATTGTAGAAACAACAGTAGTCAAAGGGACAATTCATCAAATGTTCTTCAAATGCTATGAAAGACAATACCACATTTTTTCAGTTTGACTTTTTAAATATTTTTAACTTTAGCAAGAAACATGTGCATCCTGGGACAACCACGGATTTCCAATACTATAGCCACAACTCTTCACACTAAGAACAACATTAGGCTTATTACACGATTTTTGTTTACTCCAGAACTGCTTTATGTAGGTCACTCTGTCTATATGCTTGTGGTATACTTTGTATTTTCAAGCTAGCCACATTGAAGCTTTCCTCTGGTTTGAAAGACTGAGGAATTTGGTGTCTGTTATTAATTCAAGTTCTTGTAGCTAGAGTATAGAATTCAATGAAATAAGAAGATACAGCTACTTGTAAAAGGGCAAGGTATCCAGTTCTGTGGTATAACTGGGGACCATTTACATGGCTAAGAGTGACCAAAGTTGTCTGGCTTCAAGAATTCTGTGTTCTTGGGGTGCAGGGGGGAAGGTCAGCAGAGCGTGTGCTTTTGGATATGGAATTCAGTAGAACTCTGGGAAAATGTGGATGAATAAAGCCAATTAATGGTTAGGGGGCTTTGTAAGATCCAGGTTGGTACGGTAATACTTGTATGGATTACAGAATCGAAATTTCACAACTTACCTGTAAATAACGTTAGAAAGGGGGGATGGGCTCACAACTTAACTGGCTGACTTTGAAAACTTGCACTTTCTTTTCAAGTTATTAAAACTTAATTGGTCTGTCTAGAGTAGATTTAATACTACCAGGTTCTCAAGGGATTTCTAGTTCTACCCAGGGCTTGACAGACAAAATCTACAGTTCAATAGACAGAGTTAATAGGTTTAGTAAATATTAATAAAATAAATCTATTGTATAACTAAATCTTTAGGGAAATTACTCTAGTGGTTTAATTTTAAAAAAGAAACATAATCTTGATGATTTTGTGGAGTTTTCTTATTAACATTATTTTTAGTAATTGACGTGGGTATCATATTTATTAGAAAAACTTTAATAAAAACTTCAGATGTATAGGGTAAACTGATAGGAAACTGTGTTTTTAAAACTCAGGGAAAAAGAGGCCTTTGAAAAGTTAGTGTTCACTTCAGGGAATGGTGTTTGTTTGACTAGAAAAGACAAGTTTGCCTAGGGCTTTCTTTATATTCTTGTCTTAAAAAAAAAAAGTAAAAATGCAGGAAGCTGTCATGATGAAAGCAAATCAGATGTTGTGTCCAGCTTCTCAGCTGAGTGGATACCAGTGTCTTTGCTGGTCAACAGGTAATGCTGCATTAATAAGATTTGTTTCCAGTTCTTTCTAGAACTAGAAGCAGTGAGCAGGGCAGCAGGAGAGGTGCTCTTGCTTCCTGAGCTACCTGTGGATGCCCAGGAAATGTCAGTTTGCAGCAACTGTACACGGGAATTGAACATTGAAGTTGTGAGGACTAGAGGAAATTCCCAAGCTCAATATTATTCTAAATGATGGTAGTCATGCAGGACCAAGCATGCATCTAGCACATGTTTTAATTTTGTAAGAGACAAAACACTCCTACTTAGACTGCCTTAATCTCTGCACTGGGAATTAGTTACCTTGCCTGTCCACTGACCTAGCTGCTGTGCATTGTCTACTCAGTGAACATTAAGTCCTGGAGTGCCTCTAGTTTTCATCACAGAAGCCTGTGCTAAATTGCCTGGCTTCTTACTTGGGTTCTGGCTGTTAATTTACACCCTGTCATTATTGTTGTCATAGCTGTTGGGGTTTTTTGTTTTGGTTTGGTTTGGTTTCTCCTTTAAGGTAGTCAAGCTTGTTACATAAGTGTGCTCTACAGAAGCCTGGTGTTAATAGGAAGTACAATAAACTGTTTATTTTGTGAGCTAAATAGAGTAAATGACATGGACTAAAATAGGAAGAAAAACATTTGGTGTGGTGTTTCTTGGGTTTTGTGGGGTTTTTTGTTTGGTTGGTAGTTTGTGGGAGTGGAGGTTTTTTATTCTAATAAGACATTGCATACAGTCTGCTGTAAAAATGGCCAGTGTGGTTTTAAGGCTATGTCTGCTGCCTCACAAATGCAGTTTCAGTAATCTTGAGTTTGGGTTCATATGTGCAATTGCCTGGTTACAATATTATTTTCCATTAAGCATTTTTGGGACATATCATGCTTTATGAGCAAAGGTTAACTAGAGCCTGAAGGAGGCTCGAAGCAGCAAAGTACAGATGTATTTGTAGCAGAGGACCACTGGCCAAGCCTAGGATAATTACTGTTACATATTATTTAAAGATAGACACTCCATTGTTCAACTCTGCTAGTGCCTTCCAAAGGATGGTGTTCTGCCCTAAATAATTTCAGTGTCCAAAGTCATTGTGGCTAAATCCCTAGTTCCCACATGGCATGATTTCAGTTCACATAGTCAGAAAGGCAGCCTGTGTGATGTAAGAATGAATATTTTGGTCTTGGAGTTGTGAATATTGTTACCTTATCTCTGTGTTTCTCTGCAATGGCATTGGAGCTCTGGAAATCTTTAGGATGCCATCTTTTGAAATCGTGCATTTGCATTGAATTTTTTTAATAGGTGAACATGATCATCTCGTTAGCTAATGGAAATAGCTTTGGCAGGAATGCAGTATCTGGAGACTTGAGAGGCTGGGATAAAGGGGGGCTCAGCATTTCTCAATTTCAGGGGTCTTGCATACAGTCTGAAAAACTGCTTATTTATGGTATTTCCAGTGCTTGTTAGAATTCACTGCCCCACATAAAGCATTTGTTGACTTGGTTGGCAGAAGGTTTTTATGGATTTCTTTTTTTTATATCTAAAGTATTAAATTGCTAAAACCAGTTGTCACATGATCTTAATATCTTATTATATAATATTTATATTGCTCCAATGAGTTTGGGATCTCTCCCATAGAGTATATCCAATATTGGAACTTCAAGATTATTAAAACAGTTGTATGAAGTTATTTGAAAGCTATCCTTAGTGTCCAGCATCAGGACAGCTCTTACAGAACAGTCCTTGGATGCAACTGTTCAGTCACAGAACCAAGCAAATGCATCTTGCCTCCATTCCTCTCAAACACACTACCTGGGATTGTTGTCTCCAGTGTAGCTTTGAAAGTACGAAGACACTATATCGTCATCTGAACACATGGAATCTTTCAGATTTGCAGTGTGTCTGGAATTTCAGTGCTGGCTTAACTATGGCGGATGAAGAAACTGCCTTAAACATGTGATGTGACTGATGTGATGTGATGTGATGGCAAGGGAAAAAGGCCTTTTAATGTCACCTTACGTAGTATTAAATAGGACAGTGTTTAGCAAAGGGCGTTTTTCTACTCCTGTGCAACTTGGAAGTGTTTGGAATGCTCAAGACTTTACCTTTTCTCTTTTTTTAATTCCAAATAATCTTAGTTAGCAAAATAACTAGGGAACAGCTGAGTGGAGGCTTTTGCTTCCTTTGATCTTCAAGGAGGCCAGTGGCAAAGCTGACCTTGTTCCTGCTTGTTTCCTCTTCCACCACTACCTAAGGCTGATGCAAGGCCAGACCATGACCAGGCAGTGCGTCTCTGAAGCTGCTGTCAGTAGAGGTCTGCTTGTTCATGCACATCACCCTGTCCCTTTTATGCTGAGGAGGTAATGTTATTTGAGGGAGACAAGTAGTACAATATAGTCTCAGGCTACTGGGTAACATTCAGAAAGATCTTGATGCCCTGTACCATCATCTCTTACAAACCCTTAGCTTTTCATGTTTTATCTTGCTTTCATGTTATCGTGTTATATTTGTTTTTAAAACCCTCTAGATGGGCTTCAGGCTCTTTATGAGCCTCCAGCCATTCACTCTTACCATTAAAACCTAGTCTCTTCTTAGTAGTTGAAGCTGTGGTGTAGGAGCAAACCTTTTTTGTAAGAGAGGCACAGAAATTATTTGGACTTAGAATTGAAGCGAAATTCGGTATAAAAAGTAACAATTGTATGGCAACTTCTGGATTGCCTGTGGTGAGCTGGTCCATACACCCAGGCCCCACTTCTCCAGAGACTTGAGGAGGTGAGGGGAGGCTGTATCCTGCTGCTGGCTCTTCATGTGCCCTGGGGCAAAAGATGGGCTAGAGGAGCTGCCTGCCCTGTGCCCTGTTTCAAGGGTGGAACTGAAGGCAGGAGTGGGGATTTGGATCTGTGCCACATCTAGTTTGTCATTGTTCACACATCTGCTGCCAGTTAAATTAAAATTAATTGCTCTAAGAAAGCATGTTTATATTTGCTTTTTCAGACCTTTTTATTTTTCATGGAATTGTAGAATGGTGTGAGTTGGAAGGGACCTTAAAGATCTAGTTTCAACCCCTTCTGCCATGAGCAGGGGTTCCATTCCCTAGATCAGGTTGCTCAGGGCCCCATCCAAGCTGGCCTTTATTGAATATGTCTGCGGATGGGGTTTCCACAACCTCTCTGGGCAGCAGTTTTTGTCCTTTTGTCACTGTAATCTGCTGTGCTCAAATTGCAAGACAGAAGGATTGCATTTCTTTTGGTGCTTTGAAGGTAAGTATCATTGAGCATGAATTGATCTTGGTAGAGTTCTATTAGAAAATCTAATCTTCAGACTTTCTCTGACAAAGATGTTAACGCTGGACAGTCTTGAGGTATTTACCTGATGTTATTGCTGTGAAGTACTAATTTTGTAATCAAACTGCAACTGAAGAGTTTACATCATGACAAATCTTATTTGACCAAAACTAGTAAGTAGATTCAAGAGACTGGCTTGCATAAAACCATTTGGATAGTTTTGTCATGCTTTTCTCATTTCATGATCAAATGCTTTGTAGATAGTTGGGTTATGGGTCTTGTATCAGCTGGACAAATATATAGCTATCCAGATTTCTGGTATTCGATCTTATAACACTAAATTCTTTAGTTTTCATAATTTATGTGTGGTGCCAATGCTTGCGTTTTGGATAGCCTTTCTGTTACTTTCCTTCAGCTGTTGAATGAGAGTTATTTGATCCTACAGATCCAGAAGTGTTCAGAGAGCAAAGATGTCTGTGATCTAGCAGGAATGTTTCCCAGTATCTTGCTAGTGTAACCCAATAGTGTTTTTCCCCTTCCCTAATGTGTGCCTGTATTTTAGCACTGTAATTTATGGGTTTAAAAAACTGTAGTCCAAGGTTAGCACTTTTAGTTCTGCTACTGTCCTCTGCGTGGATGCAGAGGTATAGAGCTCTTACTTTTAGTTTTGGGACATGAAGGAAAATCCAGTTTCCCTATATCCTCGCTGCTCCAGCTTTTCGATCTCTGCTTCCCCTGACAGTCTGTGCTTCCCAGGTGTGGGAGTGTCCAGGCACCTGTCCTGGCATAGCATTTTCCTCTTCAATATGTTCCATATCCTTCATGTGCCCATGGGGGGGAATTTGGATGATGTTTTTTCTTAAACAGAAGCATGGTCAGGCTTCAGTGCCTTCTTTCCAGGTGACTGTCAAAGGGGCTGGCTCAGGCAAGAGAATGCTGCCTTGCTGTCTGCTTGCGGGGCTCTGCTTCATTAGAAGTTCTGAGAGGGCACAAATGGGACTGGGGCCAGGAATGAAGTGTCCAGGAGGGACTGTTGCACCCTGCATACTGCTGAGCAGCTGCCAAAGGGCAGGAAGCCTGACCTAATTCTTTAAGGAGTCAAAGTGATCCCAGTTGGATGGAAACAATCGATGAATGTACGTGCTGTTTCCGAGAGGCTGTTGGGGAATAGGTAAGGTCATGGGAGTACAGCTTCTATCAGATCCTTCTGGAAACTCCTTTGTGTGTTATTTTATTGCCTAGTCAGCCCTGGGTAAAAGGGGAAAATACATAGTCCAAGGAGCCTGAGTAACTTCTGATGCTTGTCATGCTGTCAGGGTAGAAGTAAAATCTCAAAGGGTATTTCAGGAACTGCGAGTTCGCTCTTATTTCTGCTCAATACCTGTATTGTTTCTAAATCAAAACCAGGGCTTTAAGCAAACAACTTGGGTTAAAAGCAATCTGCTTCTTAAAAGTCAGTTTTATTAGAGAGCTTGCCTGTGCTAATCAGTGGCTCTGGAACTTTCTCAGCTTCACTAGGAGAAACAGATTTGATAGTACACAAGCACTTGAAAGGAAGACTAATATGACAGGTTGGCTTGTTGTATGTGTGGGACTGTCTTGAGTAGCTTAGAGTTTATAGTTTGCTGTTTGGCTTAGTTCTCAAAGCAGTTTCCTTTTACTTAAGTATGGGAATAACTTTGGCTATGAACTGTGACAGCGGTATGGCCTCTGTTACTTACACTACTGTTCAACTGAACTATTAACTGCACAGATGCTAATAGCAGTTGGGGTTATTTTAAGGGGATTTTGGAGAGGAAATTAAGAGTGGAAGACTACAAATAATTGAAGCAATAGCTTTCCCTAGCCCTATTTAAATTTTATTAGTCTTTAGAGAGGGAAATTCTGTCCTTCCAGCTTCATTTTGGTGTCTTACAAATTGATGTTACCTTACATGAAAAGGCAAAACCAAATCTTTCTCTTTTCCAGACTACACATGTAACAGGATTTGAAAATATGAAATAATTTTGTCATAGTGAACACTGGTTTTGACACAATGCATAGGTCTGTGCTGGCAAGGTAACTGCATCATGAAAAAATCATGTTGAGGCAATCTTGCTTTGTACAAATCAATTTACTCAATATTATGTGTTTCTTATGTATAGCATTCTTCTGAGGAGAGATGAGTTCTGTCATCCAGTCTGTATTTCATTGTGACTAGTATTCAGTCTTTTATATATTATTAAACATGCATTCCTTACTTGCTAGCAATGATAAAACTCCTTTAGTGTAGTCCTGGCTGCACTGATGGCTGTTCTTTGTCTCAGCAAAGTTCTAATCTCATTGAGTCAGGATGGCTATATTTTATTTATATCAGCCAAGGTAGTATAATAGTCATAATATATGTACACTTTGTGTATATAAAAAACCCCATATACAGATAGATGTATAAATACATGAAAAAGTTAGTATCTGTAGCAGACATCTGAATCTTCCAAGCATTCTACCTGAAGGCTTGGGGATGACCTCATTGCCTTCCTGTACCCTGAAGGAAGCTTGCAAGAAAGTTGGAGAGGGACTTATTACAGGAACACAATAGTGTCAGGGCAAGGGGGAATGGCTTCCAACAGTGAGAGAGCAGGTTTAGATTATATGTTAAGAAAAAAATTTGCACTGTGAGGGTGGTGAGACACTGGAACAGGTTGCCCAGGGAAGCTGTGTGTGCCCCATGCCTGGAAGTGTTAAAAGCCAGGCTGGATGGAACTCTGTGCAACCTGGTCTAGGGGTGGGGTTGGAGGATCTTTAAGGTCCCTGCCAACCCAAAACATCCCAAGATTTCATATGAGGAGAAAACACCCTTTTTTCGGGGTGGGAGTGGCGGGGTAAATTGTAGACTGACTTGCATGTCCACATACCAGTGTCATTTTCTTGGCTGAATTCTCCTCAGCTGTTTGTGGGCATTGACAATGTAGTGACAGCTTAAAACACACCAACACAAAAGCCTGTGGTTCAGACAGTGTAACAGAGAATCCTGGATCTTCATGATCTAAAGCAGAAGGTTGTGGTATCTCCTTGATCTGGAGATTTATCCATCAGGTTGAAATGTGAGCTTTTATCTTTGAGAAATTATTTAGCAGAAATATAACTTCTTGAGAATCTAAGTAAGAGCTGGCTTCTGCTTTGCTTATTTCCAGGAAATGCTGGATTATTATATTCAGAAGAGAAAAAGTAGAAGGAAATAAGAAGCCTGTTCTGTTGAATGAATTTAATAAAGCTAAAATATCAAAATATAGACACTGAATCATTCTAGCTTGTTAGCAAAACTAACATACTGCTTCCTCTTGGCATAGTACAGTTGATATTAGTAATCACACAGATGTTTTGGTGTCCAAGCATTTCTTTTTTTGCAATAGATACCACCAAAACCCAGCATGATGGAAGCTTCAGGAGGACATCTGAATCACCTCAGCTCTGATTGACACTCATTCCCAAAGCTCTCCAAAAAACCATTATATTCTGACACTTCAGAAGTATGCTTTTTAGGCCCAGTTAGAACACGGGTTATGATAATTTAGGATTTGGGAATTAGCTGAAAATTCAAGATAGCCAAATCACTTTTGTCTTGAACACATGGAGAGGAGATTGCAAACACTACTTAAGATGTGAAGAAGGTAAGCTAATTAGAAGACAGTAAATATTAAAGAGCAACACCAAGCCTCTAACATCTACATCTACTATGCCAGTTAAACAACTAGAAACAGTGAGAAACTGCACCTTGATGCATTTTTCAGTTTTAAAAAAGCTTACCACATTGAGACAAAGTTATGTAAAAACCTTAGATATTTCCACAAGATTCCTCCAATTGGTTCTACTTTATGCAGAAGGTTAAAAGCAGAGGGAACACATACTTAGATATTAAATTCACACAGCTGGAGAACTGCTTAATTCTAGTTTCTGACAGAACAATCAATCCAGAGAAATTCTGTGGGACATCTAGCTTCAACCAGATGTAAAACATCTTTTTTTTTTTCCTTAGTTCTCCAGTGAAGGAAATTTATTCCTTTATGTGACTGATGAGAAGACTTGGAATAATCAAGCTTCAGTTACAAGAAGGATTCTCTAATTATTGTGAGAAAGGAAATAATCTTTAAAAAACCATTTAACAAAGACTAGTAATTTAGTATTATGGGAACCACAAAAGTAGACCACAGATACCTGTATCTCTCTGTTTTCTGAATACATGATCAAGATACAGCATGTCACCCTGAAGCAGTTAGTTCTCCACTGTCTTCATTAAGTTAACACTGCAGATGAATGAATAAATCCTGTTGCTGTAGGCTGGTTCCACACCAGGAAAGGAAGACTGCTTATTCTTAAAACCCCCAGACAAACCTTCTTGAAGAAAGAACCTCTCCAATGAAAGCAACAGAACAGATATGAAAGCATCTTGAAGACTAAAGGACTATTTAGTTCTTGCCCTTCAATACAAAAGACAAATTTGAATTCTTTCTAAAGATGTGCACTGTTAGCCATGTCAATCAACAGGATTAGTATCCATAACTCAGCTATACATCAGACACCAGCTTCGTCTTATTCCCCTAAAAACACACCATCATGCTTTAATATCAGAAAAAACTGCATTTCATGGGTAGCTTCTCATTTTAAAAAATCCATGTAACACTTGATTACGCATTCTTATGTTTCTGTGGTCTTTTGTGCTTAACAGAAATATGCACATCAGTACACTGCAGAGAATCCCATCTTCAAAGCAAACAGATACTTCCCTCACCATCCAGCTGAAGCCATGCTTCTGCTGTTACCTACACAGCAGAAAATAGATCTGGATAATGTTCTGTGATCATCTATTGATATAAGCCTTCACATATGTGAAGAACATTAGCAATTTTAAGAGAAATAGTGTTTGCTCCCAGTCATTTTCCTCTAACAGATGAGAACTCTTACAAACGAGACAGCAGATTTCAAATGGAATTCAGGGAACGCACACTCTTCCTTTCCATTTTTAAGTAATATGATTGAGTCTGTCCTATAGCACAGACAAGGCATCAGCCCCCATCTGCCAAATACCAGCTGCCTAAAATTGGCTCTTGTCAGAAATGACCACTATCAAAACTTAACATATGAAAGGAAAAGTAACTTTGAAAATAGTGTGTTTCGTTTTTTTAAAACCATTCCCCAGCCTTCTCACCCCACAATTTCCAGCTATAGAAAGAGGAATTATTTAGTAACCTTTTCTTAGCACTCCTAAGGGTCCTTGCATTCCTTCAGGTCCAAGTACCGCCACTTCATCCAAACCAACTATCACAGTGCCAGAAAACACTAACAGAAAAAACAGAGCCACAGATAAGGGAGAACAGTCATTAATGAATTCTGAAAAGCAAAAGGCAGGATGAAACAAAAATACCAGCTCAACTCATTCACCACTCACAGCTCAAACCTATTAGTATTACTTCCTGAAAAAATGGTAATCTAATACTTAAGTTACACAGTCCTGTGTGTACTTAAACCTACAGGCCTAGGTAACACCTATATTCTTTCATTTATAATGCTACACAGTACACTCAAATCAAAGCAGCTTTTCACACGAAGAGCTGCGTATTTTCCACATCCATACAATTAACTTTCCATGCAGATTAGCAAATACCTGGAGTTGTGAAAGATCCTATTTGTTCCTCGAAAACAAACCAAAAACCTAAATCCCCTCTACCTAACATTTTTGAAGACTTATCTGATTACTAGACTCTGTTCCTTATGTAACTGTTTATTAGCATGATGTCTCTTTCTAGATTAAGGAAAACAGAAATTTGAGCAATAGTAAAAGCTTTGTACAATAAAAAATGTATTATTTCCCTAGTTTTCCTAATTAGCTTCCTTTGCAAATCCCCAGTGGTGGACAGAAGAGCTGATTACAATTCCAGGCTGAGTGGTAACTGGAGTAACTTACTAGCCACAAGACACCACAGAACTGTTGCAGATGCCCCTCTGAAGGGGAGCTGATGCTTGGCTCAAACTGAGCTTGCTCACGTTGACCAGTTTTCCAGAATATTAACTCTGTCTGAATGCATGTGGGAAGATGAGAGCAGGGGAGATAAAAGCCCAAGCCTCCTCTCTAGCACAACACACAAGATGTAACCTCCAAAGCACCTCCATGGCATTAGCAATACCAGGCTTGTTCTTGTCTTCCCAGCAGTACCTGCATACCTTGTTATCTTTTAGTACAGCTGAAGCACATGTGATAAGAAGGCTTTGGAGCATTTGGAGTATTAGGTAACTTCTGTTTTAGTCTGAAAAGCTGATGTTTAGGCCCATTCTTTGGGAGTAATCAGCATGACATCACTGACAAAGCACAGACACATCTCTTCTTCTGCAAGAGAATCAGGATCCTAAAAGCAATACTTCCAAGGTTTCTCACAGCTTCACAGGCACTGTCTGCTGTAATTCTGCTCAAGAGTTTGAAACACAGATTCACATAAGAAACTCACATGGTACATATGCTGAATAAATTCTGCAGGCAAAGATAATACCTTTCTGTGGAAGCCGTAGTGCTATGTAAATCATTCTGAGTCCTCTAGTACAGAGGACAGTGCTGGAACCATATATTTTGCTCAAAGACAAACGTGCTGGTAAACAATTTATTTTCAGTGGTCTTCTGCTCATGTTCTCCTCTTTTACACAGTCTGAGTTCTCAATGGTTATTAGAAAAAGCTGTAGACAATAACCCAACAAAACCTGATATTTCTAGCATATGGCTAAGCCAGGTGACCAGATCAGAGTTTTACTTCTTAGGAGATCCATGATCCCCAGATAATATCACATCTACAGATGTATCAGTATTAAATACAATGAATAATGATTCCCATTAAAGATCTCCTTAATATTTTTTAACTCTTAAGAAGTGTGGGAAGGAAATGTGCCCATTAAGAATGAAGATCATGAAAGTCATTGGATAAATCTAATATTCTTAAGTTTTACAGATCTTCCTTATAGAACCTTTGTAGTAATGCTATCCTACAGAATAGCTAAAATAAACTAACAACAAAATAACCCCTTTTCCAGGTCCTCACTCTTCACTTTAGGAATATAAAACACAATTCTACATAAAGCTTCCCTGCAGATACTAAGACTATTTGGGAAGACAAAACACTGACTACGGATGACAAATTACTGTGAAGCTATGCTTGTTTTTTAAGAATACTACAAAATACCATGGTGGCACAAACAGGTACATCCCAACAGTGAGGCATGCAAAAGGTATGCCTCAGCAGGTGGAAAAGCCAGGAAGGCCAGCTTCTGCTTACACTTCTAGTCATATCTTTTCAACAGACACCAGCAGTGAGGGTTCTTACTCAGGAGTGTCTGTTTGCTGTTACTCACACATCCATGTATAACCCTGAACTGTCACTCCTGGCACATGACTTCTACAGAACACACTCACTGTGTAGTTCCTTTTACATCAACAGGATTACTTTACAGCAAAATACTACCTACAGGTTCAGAACTGGGTCCCTCCAATGCTGTCCTTCCACTCCTGTTAAATACAATCCTATGTGATAAGCAACTGATACACTTCCCAGCTCTTCTCACTACAGGATTTATGGGGAGAAACACACCCAACATTCCTAGGCTGTAATATCACCTCTCTCATTAGAGGGTTTCCCACCAGGGGCTCTCTGGTCATCCAATTTCCCTTCTTCAGGTACCCTTCTCACTGCTCCCACAACTCAAAATTCTACACGATGCCAATGAAAGAAATTTTTCCAGGTTAAGAGCTGCACAATAAGACTTTATGGTGTTCCAATTTAATTAAACAGAAACTGAGTCCAAGAATTACACTCAAAAGTAAATCTCATGCTCAAAATATTCTCATTTCAAAAAGCTTTATTAGGAAAAGAAAAAACAAGTGAGTATATATATGTATGCATGTGGTAAAGTCTGTAAGGAATAGACATTTGCAGATTATTATGCTAAGTTTCGAGAATTCAGCTGAATCAAGTTAGGGATTAGTCTTTTCTGCTCCCAGGAGTTCCCTGAAGAGAACAGAAATGATTGATTTTTCCCCTGAAGTGCATGATTTAGAAAAAAATTTATCTCTCAAAACCAAGCAAAGACAGTTGTTCGATCACATCTCACCTGCCGCTGCATGCCAAGGAGCAGAAGTGGGAGGGAAAAGTCACACAGGGACTGCACAAAGAGGGAAGTGTATCAATATTTAAAAGCTCTAAGCTCAACTTGGATCTTGTAAAAACTCATTTTTAGTATTAATAGATTTCAAAGGTGGAATATATTAAATGTAATGCTACAGAATTTCAGTGTGAGAACCTTCGATTTTAGGCTCAGTTGAACAGAAGTCAAAATTTCTGCTAGAGGTGCAACACAAAATAAGTATAACTATGGAGATCTCATGCTGAAAAATTGTCAATAAATACTTAAAGACACCTTAGAATAAAAGAATTAGAGGCAATTATTAACAAAACATACATTTTATACTTAAACTTTTATAAAATGCAACTCTACGTTAAATATGGCAAGAAGAGTTCTTCAGAAAAAACCCATAAACTGACTTTAGACTGAAAGCAAGACTAATACAATGCAAAGCATTTCTGATGCACCAGTTTAGAAGCTCATGTTTTAGAAAAACATAGGTTATCTGAGCTAAACCATCAGTCACCTTCAATATTCATGATGTATCATGTGATAACACTTTCTTCACTTAAAAGAGCAGCAATTATATATCAAAACCAAGTTTTTCTCATCTGATATGCCATGGTTCTCCATTTCCCTTTTTTCATTTTTTTTCCACAGAATCATAGAAAAGTTAAGAGTTGGAATGGACCTTAAAGATCATCTCACTTCAACCCCCCTGACATAGGCACTTGACCAGGCTGCTCAAAGCCCCATCTAGCCTAGGTCTTGAACACCTCCAAGGATAGGGAGTCCACAGCACTCCTGGTCAGGTCTCATGAGAGCAGAGGGGAAAAACCATCTGCCTCAACCTGCTGGCTGTGATTCTTTGGATGCAGTCCAGAATGCCTTTGGCTTTCTGAGCTGAGTGCACATTGCTGGGTCAAATGGAGCTTTTTGTCCCAACACCCCCAAGTCTTTTTCCTCAGGGCTGCTCTTAATCCATTCTCCTCCCAGCCAGGACTTGTACTTTAGACTGCCCCAAAACAAGCTCAGCACCTTGCATTTGACCTCTTTGAACCTCATGAAGTTCACACAGGCCCACCTCTCCAGCCTGTCCAGATCCCTCTGGATGGCATCCTTTCCCTCTAGTGTGTTGACTGCAGCACACAGCTTGATACTCAGCTCAGTACCATTGGCAAACATGCTGGGGTTGCAACTACGTGTTCTGAAAAGTTCCACTGGTTCTTATGTTTACTGATAAATCTCCAATAGTGTTTACAGCTGTTCTGCAACCAAAGTTTTCTACGCACAAAGTTACTGGAATCACATCAAGGTGACTGGAATATAACACTAAGCCAGGGATAAGTTTGTCACAACAGTATTACCCTCTTCAACAAGATCTGCAGATATCCAGTAACTCCTCTGATACCCCAAGATTCAGGCTTTGCATCTCCCATCCACTCAAGCTGCCAATTCTAAACGCAAATGTCAGATGCTGCCTATTAGAGGAACTTTCATCTGTCCTACAAATACCTCTTATAGAAATCAGATATTGAAGTGATATCCAGTATTGATATGGACATTGAAACACACAAAATGAAATTATGTCTCCTGGGAAGATCCATGTACAAATAAATGATTTTTCTATTTAATTTTTGCGCATATATGAGGAGCATGTCAACCATTTGCAGAAAAAATTTGATTTTAGGTCTCAAAAGCTACTGTTCATAGACAAGCTCACATTGTGGTTAGAGCTGTTCTATGCAATACTGAAGATAGAAGAAAAATAAAAAACAACTTTTCTTCAAACACATTACTCCTATATCTATACCTTAAAACTTAACTATATTCCTGATGGCATGCTGCAGATTTTTCCAGTTTGCAGCAGAATCAAACCCATGGACCTAAGAAGTTGCTTGTTCTCAGACTTCAGTTTGATTTGTATAGTTTGTGACTGAAGACCTCCAGAGTACACTTTACACAATACACCTGTGCCTGTGTTTTAGCATGACTTGTTTATCTTGCTACCCCTAAGGGTAAGCAAGAGAAATTAATGTGAAAGCTTGACAACTTTCCATCTTGTAAGCAACACCCTCCTTCTGTCAAGAATTACATCAGAATTTGCTTACTTACATCTAGCGAATCTTCATTGACCAGGATGAGAGACATACTCTGTGAAATGAGTCTGCAAGAGTACCCTGCAAGAGGGGAAAAAAAAGACAAAACACAAGGATTTACTTTTTGGAAGACTATCTAAAGTTCAGCTCAACCTTAAGATAAGCATCTTATAGGGCACACAACAATTTACTTTTTGAGCAATTACTGCTGGAGACAGTGTATAGGACACACTCCAACATGACAGATTTACTACGGGCACGGGTGGCATTCTATCTGCATTTTCAAATACATCACTTGAGATGTTTTAATTAAAGAAAATACTGTGTGAATTAGATGCAGTAAGTATATCCTACAGCCCTACAGCAATTTTTTTTCTTCTTTTAAGTCAACGTGAAGGTAGGCTTGCCTTCAGCACATTACAGCAACAGATCTGAATGCACACTTGCATCTGTGCCAGATGACTGGAAGTGCCCACATGGATTCAGTTGATGCTACTCAGTTCCCTTAACCCACACAAAGCTTACATAAGCATTTTTTACTCCTGAGTGTTCAGTGTGGAAGGTTCTGAGCTCCATCAAGAAGTACAGATCAATGACACTCACAGAGCCCCTACCAACTCCTCCTACAGGCATAAGGTAATTGGACTAGATTATTCTTAGTGTGGGACTGGGACATGAAAGAATGAGAATGACCATAGTCTGGAGCAGCACCTAGAAGGCAGTTCTGTACATTTCCCAGGACATCAAAATTCAAAACAATAACTCTCGAGACAGAAAAAACCTCTTATTTTTATAAAAGTTTAAGCATTTACAGAATAAACAGCTTAATTCTGCTCATATTAATGGCAAGAGACAAATACAAACTCCTATCAGGCTGACTCCACTACAACATCCTAAAATCACACACAAGTTCACTGGGGATTGGCATAGTCACATAAGCTTCATAAAATAGCAGACAATTAATTTATTTGAAGAACATCCCTTTTATTGCTCATCTAGATTACATGGGAAAAGGAAATTCAATAAAATTATTTTTTATTTCTAATGTGGTTTTGTACAGAAATTAATTACAGCAAGTTTAAGAAACTGTAATCAAATAAAATGGGTGCTTGGAAAGTCTCTTTTCTTTTCTTAACTGGGGACTGGAGGCTATTGCAGTGTAAGAGTAATGTCCCAGTGAAGAACCACTGCAAGGCTGACAGATTCAAAAGATGAACAGCACAGTCACTGTAAAAAGATGAAGTGCCTCTTTCCATATCTTATGACAGCAAGAGAACAACTGAGGCGTGAAATCATCGTGGGATTCTTGGTTCCTTAGAAAGGCCATACTGGGTCATCAATTGCAACGCAAGTCATTTCCTCAGGCTACAGAGTTTTTATAATTGGGCTGGTTTTGTAGGAATAATCCAGGGTTAACACGTCTGCATGCGTGACTTCTGTCAAGAAAGCAAATCCCTCTTCTTCCTTTGTGGAAGACATGCTTGTATCATAGCCAAGGTTTGATTACCTGCAGAAGTTTAGTTTCTCCTCCATTTTCACAGCTGTGTGGACTATGAATATAAAGTGCAACCTTGCAGATACATGTTAATAAGCCAAGGTTTAATTTCTGCTTCAGAGAACAGTACAGAATGACTATGAACTCACACCTGTTGGGAAAAGGATGAAATACACTCTAATGACATGCAGCCTACAACATGAAAGCTTTGCAGACTGCCTCTGATTCTGCCTGTGAACAAGTCTTAGGTGGTAGCATAGAACTGAGCAGCAAACCTCCAACAGTTATAGACAAAACACAGAATTTTCTCTCAAGTCAGTTTGCCATTTTTAAAAGTTAGTCTCAGGCAGAAAAAAAACTTCTTTATTTTAACTGAGAAAAAGAGAGTATTACAAATTTATGTACTTCCTGCCATAACAGGGGAAGTTCTTTTGCTAGGCTAAAGCAACAGTCTTGTGCAGTAGGCTGTTACAAATTCAGCATAACTAATTCAGAAGGATTTTCTAGTAGCATTTGATTAGAACAGCAGCTGCAATAGCGAGCTGTAATTTCTAAGCCACTGCTCACTGCTCCACTTTACCTCTTCCAAAATGAGCAAGATGCCATTCTAGAAGTCAAGCTGGAAGAAAAAAAAAAGGTGTGGAAAACAGTTGCTCTGCTGTGCATCTTGGAAATCATGGACTCAGAAGAACTTATCCTGCAATTAATTGAGGCTATTTTGCATCTTGCAAAATATTAAACAGAAAGATCAAGACTGGAATAGGAGAGTGTAAGTCAAGCCTGACAAGGGTTTATAGGGGATCTATACATTATGTACAATTTCAGGACTAAGATGATGTTAAAATCTAGCACTACTATAAAAGCAAAGTAGCTGGCAATTGTAAGAGTACAAGCAGTAATTTTAGACATTTCTAGTAATATTTTAAAGTTTTATAATAGTTTTGTAATAGTTATTACTGGCAATACTAACACAGCAAGCAAAAATGCACTCTAAGGTAAGTATTTTTGTCAATGCTTCTGAGTAAAATAAGATCAACTGGTTCAAAGCCAGGTATAAAATGTCAACCCACACCTGTAAGTTGATATCTAGCTCTTTAATTTAAAAGTCTGACTAAAAGTCCATGAAGCAGATGAATTGGGTACTTCTGGGACTTATTTTCCTTCAAGTGTCCTGGGAGAAAGATTGTTTGAACCAGAGTTCAAGATCATAGCCCACAGGCACATTCATACTGCAGGCATACAGAATCCAGCATCTGAGGCAAGAATGATTATCCTCTGTGTTTAGAGAGGGCACATATGCCCTGCTCAAACTTGCACAGGGATACAGGCAAGTGTGCTGGCATGGCTTCAGTCTCCTGAACTGAAAGAAAGCACAGCTCACCAAGAAGTGTTCTTATCTCTGAACTGGAAAGATAAGTATGTACACTGTTAGATGAGTAAGGGATCAGCTGGATGCCTGCATCCAGAGAGTTACAGCCAGCAGTTCAGCACCCAAATGAAAACCAGTGATGAGTAGTGTCCCTCAGGCCAGTCCTGGGACTGGTACTTTGGTATCCTCCCCAGAGACAGACAGGGATCAAGTACATCCTCAGCAAGTCTTGAGAAAACATGAACCTGAATGGTGCAGCTAAACAACACTGCAGGGAAGTGATGCCACCCAGAGGGACTTTGATCCCCTTGAGGAGAAGGCCTGGGAGAACCTAATCAAGTTCCATGGGGCCAAGTGCAAGATCCTGCTCCTGTGCTGCAACAATCATAAATATTCATCAGGAAAGACTGGGGGACGAATGGACTGAAAGCAGCCCTTCTGAGAAGTACCTGGATACTAAGTGATGAGAAACTGAATGTGAGACTCCACCTGGAGTTTTGTATCCAGCCCTAGGGCTCCCAGCACAAGACAAGCATGAATCTGAGTGCAAAGGAAGGCAACAAAAGCAATCAGAGGGCTGGAACATCTCTCCTATGAAAACAGGCTGAGAGTTGGGGTTGTTTAGCCAGAAGAAGAGAAGGTTCTGGAGAGACCTTTCAATATATAAAAGGGACTTAAAGACTGAGAAAGACTTTTTACCAAGGCCTGTAGTAGCAGATCAAGGGCCAGTCATTTCAAATGAAAGAAGGTAGGTTTAGACTAGACATAAGGAAGACATTTTTTATGACGGGGTAGCAAGACTGGAACAGGTTGCCCAGAGAAGTCACGGATTCTCCATCCCTAGAAGTGTGCAAGGCCAGGCTGGATGGAGCTCTAAGCAACCCAATATATGAAAGATGTCCCTGTCAGGGAAGGAGCAAGAGGACTGGACTATATCTTCCAAAGGTCTCTTCCAACCTCAAACCCAAAAAACTGTAAGGCAGTGCTCACAGCTGTCAATGCACACCCTAGGCAAGAGCATTCAGCTCAACTATAGGGACTGATTCATGGTTCAGGGAAGGACACACTTGAGTAAACACTACACTCCCATTCCCAGAAAACAGATCTGTTCCTAGGGAAGTTATTGGCTGGAAATACAGCAGCTCTGGTGTTCTGTGAGTGTGCTGAGCACCAGGATAGTGGCAAATAGAAATCTATCATGGGTGGTTTTGTCTCACTGAAAAGCAAAGATGATCCAGAGTCTGTAGACTGTTTGAAGAAAAGGAGGAAGCTACAAGAACACAGTTAAGCCTTCTAGAGTTGTTTGCAGGTCATGCTCAGAGATGGTTCTGAACCTGGAAATCCTGTTTTCAAGAGCTAGAGTTCAAATAATTGATCAGTATTAAAGCTTATCACAAACACTCTTCCCCATCTGCAGGACTACTGACTGGCACATGGCTGTGTGGAAGGCATACAGCCACCCCACAGAAGGTCAACCATTACTCTCCAAAGAAGTAAAGAATGCAATCCAGAGGCAAAGACATAGCAAATTCTGAAAACCAAGGAATCAAGAGGAAGCTGGAAGAACAAAGTACACCAACTCCTTGACACAGCTGCCAAGAGCTGAAACATTCCTCAATATACAGGCATATCCATACTGCAAGCAAGTGTCAATAAGCATAACCTCCAAACACAATGAGAAAGTGAAAATACTTTTTACTCCCCAGATAGCTTATTTATATCTGAAACATATAGTGCACACGTGGGTTGGATTTTAAGTTGAAGGTTTATTACAGTTTTATTGGGTTACACACAAAAACTGGAAGCGTGCCACATGTTTATACTTTCAAGCCAAATTGAATATGAAGCTAATTAAGTTAGACTTTTACTACCAAACTGTACCTTAAATGAAGGGATAATTTAGAAGTTTTAAGAAAGATACACATTCCTTTCAAGTTGCTACAATAAAAGAAATAACAAATCAACAGTTTTAGAGAACACTGGAAGTTAGTCTCCTTCAGAGTCTTCAGGATAAGTTCATTTACTGGTGTTCAAGGTAGCTGCTGTTGACTAATATATCAACTTATTTCAGGTATTTACATCAAAAATGTGTAGCTACATTTCTTTAATTAGTCAAAAGATCATGTTTCCCTTCTCAAGTTAACTACTACTTGTAAAGAAAGCAAAATCTTCAGATAGTGATTCAAAGCAGGTAACTAGCCTTAAAACAAATTGTCTATTCACTGTACTTCTACTACAGCTGTATCAGTTCAGCAAGTTATTTCACCTTAAACATACAAAGATACATTAAATTTGATCTGGTTTTGAGGAGCACACAAAAATTCTGGTCAGTCAACCAGAGTGCATTCTGAAATTTCACTGAATCAACCAAAATAGAAAAAAAATTTAAAGAAACATAAACCAAACCAGACCAAAAAAAAAAAAAAAAAGCCCAAATTTTTGATAAAAATAATGTAAATTCAGTTACAGAGCATCATCAATAGAGAATTTTGAAGTCAACATGAGTTTGAGAAAGCAACCTATCCTGTTAAAGTTCCTCATAACCTACATCTGTACATCTACAAAGACTATGCGCAAATCTAAATACAACTGTGGAACTTTGACAGCATATATTGCCTTCTGTTAAATGAACTATTTCTTCAGTCTTTTTGAGCTCATATCGACTTCAAGATTCTCTAATTATATGAATAATGCACCCAATTGAGTATTTTACATTTAGAACTGCACACAGACAGGTCTGGGTGTATTTCAGACTACTCCTGCTACAACTCTGATCGTCTAACTGAACTTACTTAGGTGAGATATCAGATCACCAGAGTGCAACTCTGTCTCTTTTTATCTCTGGGCAGATTCACCAGTGACAGGAAGAAAAATCATCAAAAAGAATGCAAGACCATCATGGCATTCTATTGCCAAAGATGCTACATTTGGGAGGTGTGGCAAGGCAGGGGGTGTGCTTATATCAGGATATGTTCCTTTCCCAAGTCTTTACTATGTACTAACAGATGTGCTGTAAGGTGACAGCAGGGTCAGTTATTTCAGCTTGAATAACCCACCTACTTTCACAGACATGACGTGGAAGAAGCTGTAAACTATACACACTTTGCATTTTCATATTTCCCATCATATCCCAAACTGGATTCAAAGTCTAGCAAAGGCAGTCAGTAAGAAAAGAAAAGAAAAAAAAGCCCTAAAGCAGTTTCTGAAACATTAGCCTGGTTGAGTTCTCCCGTTACCATCACAAAGCAGAGTCACACATATTCATTCCATTAGAACTGCTTTTAACCAAGAGCAGAAGGGTCCCTTAAACAAACAAGGGTGCCTTAAAATAAACAAACAAATGAATATAGCCTGATGCTCACAGTGAAGACTTCACTACAAAATCCCTTCTCCAAGACTGTGCCCTGCCACTGAGGAGCCATTCTATAAACAGCAGGCCTGATTCCATTTAAAAACACACACAGCACACCTTGCATGTAACCTGCTACATATCAGACAAATTCAGAGTAACCAGAAAGATGGGTACCTATATTGAGAGCTGTTTCCTGTTTGTCACCTGTCAGAATCCATATCTTAATTTCTGCCTTTATTAGTGTGGCTATTGTTTCTGGAACACCTGCTTGCAGGCGGTCTTCAATGGCTGTAGCTCCAAGAAGCAGCAAATCCTAGGAAAAAAAGAAAACAATCCCTCAAACTCTTAAGATAAACCTCTGTTTGGAACATACTCAAAAAGGAATTAAGACAGCATGTTGCATCTCACTGCTTTTACTGCACTTTGACAAGCAATATACACCACAGTAAATTTCTGGTGTGGCTATTCTACTTCCTCTGCACACAATTCACATTTCAAGAGGTACAGAATGGAACAGAGTTTTTTTGATCAGAAAGATGGCAACATTCCAAGAATAATTAATTGAAGTTATAAAAGTCCAAAGTTAGCCTACAGATGAACATATATACTAGACCATTCACTAATCACCATAGCAACATGATGAGTAGTCACAGTTTATATATTTAAGCTCACAAAACAAAAATTATTTGGCATCACATCATTTAAACTAATTTCCGTCTATAAAATGTACATACAGACTGGATACAGTCACTCAAAGCAAAAATTATTGCAACTACTTATGGATATAATCATTACTTCTGTGTAATACAAGTGGTATGAACATTAATCAATCCAAGTATCTCTAACCAACATACAGACGTCTGCCAGAAAACCATGTCTCATACAATGAATTTCATAGTACAGAGCCATATTCTTAGGCAATTCTAGAACAATTGCTTGAGGAGATTTGGCTACATTACAGTAAAAAAAAAAAAAAAAAAAAGACGGGCAGAAAAAAATAGCTAAGAAACGAACTTTGTCAAAAGGTACAGTCTACTCAGATTTTACCTCTAAAAGCATTTTAATGATTCCTTACAGATGCAAAGGTGTTCAACTTAAATTGAATTAAGTTTAGGTACACTGTATCATTTCAGAAATTGCACAGAAAAAGGTAGCATATTCTATTCTTTGCAGGGACTAAAGCTATTTAGCAGAAATGAAGACAAATAAACAGAAATAGTAAGGAAAGTTGCTGTTGTTCAGCCTGGGAATGATAAGGCTTCAGAGTGACCTTACTGTAGCCCTTCCATACAAAAAATGGGCTTATAAGAAAGATGGATAATGACTGTTTACCAAGGCCAGCCGTGGCAGGACAAGGGGTGATGTTTTTAAACTGACAGAGGGTATATTTAGTCCAGACATAAAGAAGGATGTGAGGGGTGAGACACTAGAACAGCTTTGCCCATAGAAGTGGTGGAACCATCCCTGGAAGTGTTCCAGGCGAGGCTGGATAGAGATTTGAGCATCATGGTCTAGTGAAAAGTGTCTCTGTCCATGGTGGAGGGGCATACAACAAGCCCCTTCCAACCCAAACCTTTCCATGATTCCATGAAGAGGGCATTAAAAGCAGCTTCCACTTGTATAAATCTCAGCACACTTAAAGAACAGAAGGGCAAATGGTTAGCCACACAGCGTGTAAGCTGGCATTAGGTCTTGACAAAGCTTCATTTTTGCTATGAGAGATTCAGTTGGCAAATGTAGCAGAATCACCTCGTGCAAGTCATTATGCTTCAGTACTCTACAGCCTCCCAATGAAACATCAGCTCTGTCAATGTCAGTAACATCTGAAAGTTACAATCATAATCCAAGTGTGCAGTTGTAGATTGTCTTTTTTCCCTACATCACTTGTTAAGGAGTCACACATGACAGCACAGGGACCAGCATTGCAGACCTGAGCAGGGGAGTTACTACTGCACCTGCTGAAGCCCTCTCAGTCAGCATATGGCTGGGAAAGGAAGCCAGCTCAAGTCTGCCTCCACATGTGCACCTGTACTGTGATCCAGCAATCTCAGAACTCAGACTGAAAAAGTAGCTCTCTTGGTCTCATTTGATCCCTTAGATGAAAAAAATCCAGCCTGTTAAAATACATTATATTTTGTGTTACAGCCAAAAGCCAGTTTATCTGGAAGCGCTGCTTCTTGGTATGACCAGCAAGCAAACACTAACAGGAAGGCATACAGTGGATAGTTCCTAACTCCAATTCTACAACCCATTCACAGGTTCCCTTTTTTCTTAAACCAGATGCTAAATTGTCAAAAAGGCAGAAAGTAGATGATCAAAAATGCTCTAAAGCTTGAGAATACATTTTAAATACAGCAAAAGCAATGTTAATTTTTCACCTCAGTGAAAACAGAAGAGTACGAGTGCACGGTGCAAGAAGCAGAAAGCTGAAAGGAGCTACCCAAACTTACAGAATCAAGGATGAGATAACCACACTTACTGACACACTACAAACACAAAAGACCATTTTAGGCATGACTTGGAAAAGAGAGACCCAGTCTTCAGCTCTTACTGAAAGAGTTCTTGGAGCTTTTCTCTTAAAAAGAAAGTTAGCTCCTCTGAAACTTAGCCCTATCTTAGTCTCAACCTGCTTGTGGATGCCCCATCCCTCCCATCCCAAGGCCAGGCTGGATGGAGCTCTAGCAACCTGGCCTAGTGAAAGGTGTCCCTGCCCACTGCAGGATTGGAACTCAATGATCTTTAAGGTCCCTTCCAAACCAGGCCATTCCTATGGTTTTGCCCCAACTAACTTAAATAAACAACAATGCTCCAGAACCTAAGCAGCATTTTAATATTACTTTTAAAAGATAATTAAGTTCTAAACATGTTTTAGAAACCACTAAATAAAACTAAATACTTGGAGCAAGAGAGAAAAGCAGGAATCCACATAGGTTAGCAGCTACCAGCACTTCCAAAAGCAGCAAGACCAACCAGGCTCAGAGAAACACTGGCCCCTAGTGTTAGCATTTTAACATTTCGCTCACCATGGGATTAGCGTTTCAAATAGGTTCTCTGATACTTACTTTCCCCTTCCAAAATCAAGATCTCTGCAATTTGTATGGAGTGTAGGTTTTCACCCTTTTTTTAGGTTTACAGGCTTTGGTGAGCCCTGCACTGTGCCTACAACGGCCTTCAAAACCCCTGAACTGTGAGTGCTGTACTAAAAAGAACAGATCTCTTCATGCACTGCTCCATGGGAACTTGGTGCAATCCAACAACTTACATTTATTATCTTTATCAAGTTACAACAACCTTACACAAAGCAGGAAGATAAAAAAAAGTGTGAGAAAAGCGTTTATAAGCAGAATTTTTTTTTTTATCCCTAAATTTGTCTCAGATTTACAGATTAAAACTGTGGACTGAACAGGCTACCATCTAAGAACACCTTTTCAGTTTCTCATCTCTGAAATTAACTGTTTGTATCATTGTATGAAACCCTAATTCCACTGGAAAATATACATGTAAGGGAATCTGCATCTGATCAGCAAAAAAGTAAGTTTCACCTTTTCAATGATCTCATAGCATTCCTCCAGCTTCTGAGTTCTGTCTTTCAGAACTGTACTGGATTCATTGTAGACATTCAACCACTCTCTGTAAGACTTCTCCGAGAGATCAGCATAAGCAATGCACAACGTCCTCAGACCTACAAAACAGAAGACAGCCATTACCCACAGTAAAATCACATTGAGTATCATCAAATCATTCATATCTAATGAACACTAAATTCTAGCACTCACACTGGAACAACAGTTAAACTCTGGATTCCACGAAATCTCCTGGTACATTTTTTAAAGCACTTGTATTTCCACAATTCCAAACCACAAACCTGGCTCATTTTGGCTACTACAGTTGGTGCAAATCAAGAGAGTATTGGGCAAAAAATTTTTACTAAGTATGAAAGCAAGCTTGATTTTCATGTGTGTTTAGAAAGATCATACTGAAGAATGGCCTACATACTGTGATTGGTTCTATTAGTCAAACATCCTGCACAGCCCATGCTTCCTTTTAGCAAGACTGTGCTCTCCTTCAGTGTACCAGTGTAACTCACTAATAATGGGAATTACACATGCATGAGACAGTGAAGAGGGTCCATCAAGTATGAAAACCAATTAATTAGATCACTGCCAAAAAATAACATAGAGAAGTAATGATTTTTTTTTCCCCTGTCATGAATTGAGCAGAAAGGAGCATGTGCCATAAAATACAAAAGTTCCACTACTGGGACCATGGGAGTCTGCAAAAAAAAAAAAAAATTAAAAGCTGAATGGTATTTTCAGATTTTGGAAGAAAAATGCTGGTTCATGGTTTTACTATAACTCAGGTATCCTATGCTGTCACTGAAGAGGGAACAAAGCCCAGTGCTTCCCTGTGAATAGAGGTGTTACATCAGTCAAAGGCCTTACAGACCATTTCAGACTATCTTTGATGTCTCAGTCTACCAGGCTTCCCAGCATGTTTGGGTTATCACTCTGCTTCATAAAGCCAGAGATGCTGGCATTCAACTTCTACCCTGGTAAAAACACCTCCAACTCCAATGCAATTGAGTTGTTCTGGGCAACACAACTCACACCCTTTCCCTTCATCATGGACACGCAGAACACTGTCCTCCCCTTCCAAATTCCACTTCCCTACTGAAATCACACAGAAGTCAGACAAAACCCTCCTTACACTTGAAGCCAGTTAATTAGCCAGTTGTTAATTTGGCAATAACACACCCCATGCTGATTTATCTTCATGATCATCTTAGTGGACACCACAGAGCTTAGACAATGCAGAAGATGCTGCAAATAATTTCATAAACTGAAATCTCGTGGCATGCTGGTTCTCTTACCTTCCGTTGCGAAGTATTCAAGATGGCACAGTGTTTGTTCCATATACTGGGAATCTTTTGAAAGTCTCTCAAAAATTACATTATCCTATTAAAACCAAATTCATTACAACAGAGTAAGTCCAAAGATGAAGTTGCCATTTGTGTATTTACAAGCTCAAGAAAAGCAACCTGAATGGACTTGCTAATATCAAAAACAAAACTGTATTTACAATGCATTTGTGGTTTAGAGACTCTGATTTGAGTAATTAATCTGGATTGTGTCCAGAGGCAGAGATACTGCTTCCACTTTAAATAACAGGGACAGAAGCACACTCTGCTCTCCTCCCCTCTTTCCAAAAAGAGGTCCCCATTACTGGGCATTACAGAACACTTCTCTATAAATTACTGAGACAGTATATTGATTTTCAGAGAACACAAATGTGTGGTCTTATTCAGTACATATTGCAGTCCCATGCAGCAGAGTTTCCTGCAGTCCTTTCTAGAAAAGATTCTCACTGATGTTAAAAATAAAAGGCAGAAACACTGATCATGTTCTACCACAACATTCTCTCAGGAACAGCCTTCTTCCTGTAGCAGCTTTCTTCATCACTAAATCAATCAAGGACAATTGAAAAGGCCTGGCTAACAGCTGCAATCAAAATATAACACCATCATCTACATATCTAGAGTCTCTGGATTTTATTCTGCAACTACCAGAACAAGTTCTACAAACACATGTAATACAGAAATACTACTTTTACTCAGACATCTGCTCTCAAGCTAAGTAAACAGGCCTACATCTAGTGCTGATTAGAGACAGGCATACAAACCTATTTATTATGGAAGCAGCAGGACAGAGGATGACTACCAGAATGTGGAACAGTTAATGCAGAATAAGCAGTTAGCTTACAGCTCACATGAGTGGCAGGTGCAGCATGTTAGCACATCTAGGTCTTCTCATACAGATAACAGCATGAAATTTTGTACTACAAAGTCTCCTGTTCTCCATCCCTTCCAGTGCCACACTCCAAAGAAGAGTGTGAATTCAGGCAGGGCATGAACAACAAGCAAGCTGCAAGTCTGTGTGGCCCTATTAGACATATACAACTGTGAACTACCACACAATGGCAGGGGGCTTAATTCACTTCCACCACACCAGCATGAAGCCAGCACAGCTTCATGAAATCAGGGGAGGTAAACGGAAGCAACAGAGAGGTGAACACAGACCTGTAAGTCATGACAAATTAAAGTAAACCAGATCCTCACAGAGGTCAGGAAGAGTTTTTCCCTGTTGCAAAAAGCCAGCTCCATAATTCTCCATTGAATTTAGAACCATTCTCTGGCTGTGGACAATGCTAGCTTTGGAGCCTTAGTACTGGGCTAAGTTATTGCTCTTGTCAGTGAAGACAGAAGCACAACATGGTGCAAGTCATGATGACAAATAACATGGTGCAAGTCATGATGACAAATAACAGCAGGTGCAGAGATGCAAGAAAGCCAGATCAAGAGCCAAGCACTTGAGAACAAATTTTAGTGTTAAAAATTCAGACAACAGCATTTAGTCCTGCTCCTGAACTGCTGCACAGCTGGGTGAGCCCTGGCTTAGCTGAAGTAAGGGTACTGCTCCCATTAGTTTCAGGATTTCAATTGGGTAGTAGAAAGCCTAGCAGTCTTCCAGCCTGCAAAAGGAGTCAGAGGAGGAATGACAGCTCTCTTAAATCACTTGGCCCTAAACAGAAAGCCAACAGGTATTATGTATGAGACATGAAATGTCAGCATCAGCCACAGCTGTTGAAACAATAACTGGCAGTGTTCTCCATTAGGCAGCATAATTACTTACAGCCCCTTTGCAGTAGAGACGTAGCTGTCCTGCCGGAGTCCGAACAATCACCGACATTCTCTTCCTGTTGCTATTGAAAGAAAAATATTTGCTTTCATTAGTCAAAGTGGTGAAGAGTAATTCCTGTTCTAGCCAGTGAATTTTCTCAGATGTGTTTAGAGCATCTGAGATCAAATGGGATATAACAGCTGTAACTTAAGATCCCACAACCCTTGAACACAAGGAGAAATATTAAATTGCCTATTTCCAGCTTCGGCCCTATGTCTCCTGTTAGCAAGCATTTCCTACTTACACCCAAATGTGAGCAAGAATTTGAAAAAGGGTAAGATAGTATAAAATCGTCTTGGAAGGAGGGGATTTATTCTCATTATTCTCTCTCAGTTTTTCCTTATTCTTCAAGCAAAATTCTTTTGGGAACTCCAGAAATGGAATCATTAAGGCTGATTACATCTTTATTACAGGCATAACAGACATTGAAACAACCATTCACTGACAAGAGAGGTTGTTTAACTTCCTCACTCAAAAGAAAGCAAAAACATCATCAAAAGGAATCATGGTATAGACCAGTTCTTGGGCTCTATAGATTCTTTATATTGTTCTAATTAGACCCACATAGTTGGGATTAAGTAGAAGGAAGTCAGACCCATTGAGAAAGGGCAGGACAGTCAAGTTTGGCATGTATCTTAAAAAAAAAAATGTAGACAGTAGTATACTGTACACTAACATCTAACAAAGGAAGGCAGGCAAGGATAATTTTTTTTAAAGAAATTCTGGCATTTTACTTATCAATCTCTCGTTTAAAAGATCCACTGGAAAAAATACACAACTCGCAAGAGGCAGAGGCAAACAAGTCAACTCTCATCAAGGGAACCCTAAGAACATGTGGTTTCATGTAAATACTTTCCTTAGCAGAAGGACAATTCAGAAGTATCCTCCTTCCTCATTAGCATTTTGCCATTGTGTACAACCAGAGTGTAGAGCAATCTTCCTTCTCCTCTTCAGGTTACTTTGAGAAATGCAGTCCCTTCTCAGAGCTCAAGAGCCATGTACACTAAAGCAAGTTCTTGGCATGTAACATCAGACAAAACAAATCTTTTCTGAGGCTTTCTAAAGAGGGGCTAGAAGGACAGCAATTAGCTGTGCCCAGAATTTCTGCAACATCCTAATGACATTGGGGAACTTATGTGTGCAGCTCCCTCAGTGGTCAGGTGGGAGGGTGCTACACAGGGGAGAACTAAGACAGCTCTTTCCTCCTGCGTGCAAGCCTTGTCTACTCCTGTCTACAGACACCAGGGTGCTGGTCAACTTGCCACAAACCCTCAAAGACTCTTCCAGTGCCTTTTCAGATAATTCCCAGAAGTAGCTGAAATAGCTACATTCTGACTGAAAAGAGGGAAGTACTCAAGAATAATCTTCAAATTAAGTCAGGACACAAGAAAAGCTGCCTACCCAAATCATCCCTACCTTAAGTTTTACACAGTCCTTTAGAGCACAACCAACCCACTAAAAGACAGCAGAGAACAAGAGTTCAAAGCTTTAATCCTTAGTAAGAGTAGGAAAGAAAAAAAAAAACAGAAAAAAAAAAGGAATGCTAACTAGCACCATCCAAACTGGCATAACTTGATCAACTGACAAAGAACCTTGTTATCTCCAGTGATTTAGGGGCCTGATTCATCAAAGTTTCTTGCTACCCCAAGCAGTGCCCATCCTAATGAGCCTGACAAATTAGGAGTGCTTGCAATGTTTGTATTTTCATAGCTGGCATGGTTCTTAAGAAGAGGAACTTCCAGGTGCAGTTGCCATCTACTCAAAAAGTAATTTGCAGAAGCACTGTAAAAGTGCAATCTCAAAGTATGTTCTTGAAGTAAACAAGTGACAAATCAGGATACCCATGAGTCACAGCAAGATGCTTCCAGGCCAGCAACTTCTCAAGAAATGAACAGAGCTGCAAGGGCAGGAGAAAGTTATATGATCACATGCCAAGAGCCACCAGTTTATAAACTCATTCATAGTACATCAGAAATAAGATAATGAACGGGCAGGACAAAAATTAAGGAAGTGCTGCTTTTCTACTGTATCAGCTATACCTTTTTATTCTCAATAACATTTTTTATAAAACAGGTTTTCTAATTACCCTGCATTTCGCATATTAGAGGAAAACTTACCTGGAAAACTCCAGCACATTAAGAATTTCAAAGGTTTTCTCTTTCCCCAGCTACAAAAGAAAACAAAAAGAAATCGTGTACTATTGTAAGTACAGTCTGCACTATATTCTTATGCAAGCTGATCAGGTGTCTCTGTCACGCATCCCACGGTAAATAAATGTGGCAATGGCTCCCTCCGCTGGTTAAAGGATGCAGAGCTCTATTTAATGAACTTTAATTAAACATCCTGTATTGTGGCATCCTTCATTTACTACTTCTACACCATTACAAGGAGTTAATATCTTTTCCTTTTTGATTAGGCATCCTCTGAAAGCTAAGCTGCATATTTATTTCTCAACAGCCAGCAACTAAGAGACATATTACAGGCTGTAGGCATTTTTCCAAGTTAAAATAAGCATGCCCTCCAGGTTTAGTATTACAATAAACTTTAACTGACCTCACTTAGTATTTCTTTTATGATAATGCACAAGAATATTAATTATATTTTTCGTGGCCAAAAAAAGAAAGATTAACTGAGGAGAAATTCCTGTTATCACCAACAACTCTCTGTGGGGGCTGAGCAGGAACAACCTGAAGAAGGAGAAAGATTTTAAAACACCTGCCATTCGTGTTGTATAATACACAAAAGGAGTAGTAGGAGTTTACCAGAGTCTTAGAATTCCAGTGGTATTTGTAGCATGCAGTTAAAGAAAGTGCTGCAGTAAAATCTAATGGCAGTATACACATGCCCACGGCACATATCAACTTCCCCAAGATTAAAAATCACCTCCAAACCATTTCACATGTGCTGCCACTGATGTAGGCAATAAGGAGAGACAGGAATCTCTGAAAGTGACAGCTTTTATTGCTGGTTATAGATTAACAATGCCCCCAGCTTTGTACTATGAGTATACAACTAGGCAAGGTAGGCCTGGCTGTTCCTGCAGAGGAGAGAAGCATTTAGATGACTCTAGATGACACTGTTCATCCTAAACTCTTCCCCTTCTAATAAGAAAATGAGAAATGTAAAGAGTTTGTGACAAGTCCAAGAAGAAATGTTTCAAATGTGCTTAGCTTGGCAGTGTACCAAGAAATCTGAAGGGGGACACACCTGAGAGAAAGGACAAAAAGACATTCATTATTCTTAATTAGCACCCTACTACCTGCACCTGTGTAAATCTGGAGCCACTTTAGCTTAGACTGCAGCTTGAGCCTGAATGGGGCCCCATGAGCTTGAGGCTGCCTGTGTCAACTGCAATCCATTAACTATGCACCCCTGAGTACCCAGCTTGTCAAGCAGATACATCTTCTACTGAAGATCTTACTCAGAAGAAACATTTAGAAGAACAGCAGCCATTAAATACAATAGTCAGAAAACCTCTCAGCCACATGAATTTCCTTCTCATGTGAGTTTTCCCACCTGCACTTCCTAAACAAGGGAACTACTTTTCAGGCACAACTGCTGTCATTTTCCATGCTTGCAACTTCCTATTGCCCATGCCACAACAGAGGGGCAAAGGACTTGGCATCTGCAAATAGATTAAGACAACTTTTCTCAGTGTGCACAAGCCCTTTGCATTTAGGATCCCAAAGGGCCCTCCCAGGGACCAGGGAGGACACCTTTATGCTCTGCAGGAGCTTGGCAGCCCGTGCCATGCACATCCACCGCTTACCGCATCAATGATAACAGAATGGGGAGTCCGTCCTGTGAAGACATAACCAAGTTTTTTTGCTCCTTTTACTAATGCTCCTTCATCTGCCAAAACAAACAAACAAACAAACAAAAAAAAGCTTGAATTTAGCCTGGTATGTAAAGGAGATGTCCAGAACCCATACTTAAATATGGTAGGTTGCCAAAACAGAATCCCTTTGCCCATCTACTCCCATCCACAGGGATGCAAAAGTAGCTCTGCACACCCTTCCACAAAAACATCCAACATTTTAGTCCTACAAAGGCCATGCAATATCAACTACACAAACCTGGTACTCTGTATAAAATACCCTGTAACTACTGAAGCATTGAACTTTTCTTGTTGCCATACTTTTCCACATGAAAGGGGAAATACCTGTTCTGAAAGCAAGATCAAAGCTCTGTTACTCTGGATTCCCACAATATGCATTTAATCCATTTTCTGCTGTAAAGGCACGAAGTTCAGGTACTACAGAAATACAGCATTGTTTTCTGGAGACTGAACTGGGCAGTGTTATTAAGAGCTCAAATAACAGAGCTGCACTCAGAGCCAACACCTGTACCTCCCGTAGATAATTACAGAGCCTCCTTAAGGAGCAAGTGTCATTAAGCACAACCACCACAGAGGTGGATTTAGTGCCTAATTCAAGCAACCCTCATGTCTCTACAGCTCCCTCGGTCTCCTCACGGTTCATCACACTGACCAACACTTCATTATGTGAGCTCTTCAACCTACTTTTCACACACTCTATTAAGACATAAAAAATAAATGATGCTCCTTCATCACTCAATACACCACTACAGCAATTCTAGAAATATCTTCACTAAAAGACAAACTCACTGCAGACCAATGCTCCCCAACCTGGCCCTGCCTAGCTCTGTCAGTACCTCTGGGCTAACTGAAAGGAATAAAAGTGAGTGAAAGGCAGACCTGAATATGGCCAAGATGCTGAAAGTTTGGGTTGTATTGTGTTATGTATCAGCACTTGATAGCTTCCTACCTTGCACCAAGCAGATAGTAGATCAAGAAAGACAGTTTGTAGTCATGCCAATAAAGTAACTGCTCATGCAGAAATAAATCATTACTTCCTACACTCAAAGTCTTTTACTTTCACCCCTGCAGAAAGAGTAGAAAGTCTCTTGAGAGCAGAAGGGCTCCTAAGCCCAGCCTATCTCTAAAGAAACATCGTGGACTACATGGTTTTATAGGAAGCATTCAAAAGCAGTGTCTACTGATTACAGAAGATGCCAGATCTACTACTAGCATCGTGGGGAACATTTTGCTTTCAAAATCAATGACCTTTGAAATTATCTAGAAGTTTATGGACCTTCCTTCCATCTACTCCTACTCCTTCAATTCATTCCTTTCCCTCCCAAAAAAGAAAGCAAACACCAACCTGGAGAGGAAGCCTGGTAGATGATTGTATTTCCTTGTCTCTCAGGAACAACAGTGTGACACACAGCCAGCAGTGTGAGGAACTCCTGTATATGAACAGCTGTGGGCTAGACAGGACACCAGGAGAGTGAGGTTTAGTACTACACACAGACTGAGGAACCTGTTCACTAAACTGAGACAATACATCCCACAGACAAAAAAAAACCCAAAACACATTCTGTTCTCTATTTAGAGCAGTTGTTTTTACCTCAGAACATCAAGACAGCACAGTTCAGGGCCAGCACTGATGAACTAGAGAGCTAAAGACCTCATTTAAGTTGCAGAGAGCTGAAAAGCCAGAGTATTCCCCCACCCCCCAAACATAAAAGCATTACTGCTTTAGCACCCCAAGCTTCATATAGGCAAAGACATCTGCCACAAGATGATGACAATATAGCAACAGGAAATACTACTGATGGCAACTTTCAGTAGATTGACAGCATCCACACCAGAATTAAACTTGCTGCAAGTGCACCCTTAGCAATGAACATCCAGAGATGAGAGCATCTGAACAGCCAGTAGAAGCTAACATCATGTGTCCTTCCAGAGGAATACGGAACTCAGCCAAGCATAAAATTAATCAATGGTCTCTACACATTCAGCATCATGAGAACATGCAACATAAACGACTTTTCCAAAGTCCTTAAACAGACACCATGTCTGCAACTCAGCAAAGATGCTCTGGCACTTAAATCACAGGCCTCTGATCAGCCAACCCCAGAAACTGCACCCAACCTTTAGTGATGTGAAATTAGGTCCCTCATCCCATTCTTCCCTCCTTTCCATCCCTGCCTCTGGCACAAGATTCATAGTCTCACAGCAGTCAGGAACAGCACTCAGATGCCCAGCTCACAACTTGGCCTACTAACTTCATCCACAACTCACAGAGATCTTTAAGATGCTTGGTTGAAACAGCTGAAGTGAACACATGCTTCTGCCTCACCAACTCTGCTACATCCATAACATCCACAGTTGGTAGCATCACTGTCTTGGATCACAGCAGCCATTTGCTCACTGACTCAGACATGAACTTAGCAGTTCCACCTTTGCAGAAAGCCCTACTTGACTTTGCAAACTCTCAAAGAATTTCTGCATATAAAAACACCATCTAGTTTCCAAAGTTTTCATTAGCATAGCATATGCACTGGCAATATGAAGGTTTAATTAGTAGGAAGTAAATTACTATGAAAGCCACAGAATCATGTCAGTTGGCAAACATTTTGTCAATGTGTATAAACAAGTAAGCATATCAGAAAGCAGTGTAATTAAAAAAATGAAGATCCAAGACCTATATTCTTGCTTTACTTCATGTACTTTTTCATTAATATTTTCAAAGTAACTGTTTCACACAGGACCTTTACCATTGCATACGGAAACTTCCAGGTTGTATGGTCACATATCACTAAAATAACAGCTGTAGCTTTTGACATGCTGGGGTACAAAGGCTGTGCTCAGGAAAATGAGAATATATTTACACACTACTATCTAAGTCCACAGCAAATTACAATCAAGCAGTTATTGCTGTTCCATTATTTCCAGTGAAAGCAATGGAAGTTTTATCTCCATGTCAAAAGGCACAGCCTGCCAGGTTCTCATTTCAGCATCTGTTGCTGCAGACCTCTGATGTCCTTCTCACACTTTTATCACCTAGCCCCTTAACAAGTTATCATAGTATGTGTTCTATCAGCTGGAAACAACCTGTCTCCAGTAATGACATAGATTTTAATCCTTCCTGTGTATGTATTTATGTTTTCAAGCCAGCAACATAATTTGCTGCTGTCTTGGTATTTTCACAGCTCACAATGTATTACAGGGCAATCTTCCAATTCTGTTGCAACAGATCACCAGAGCACCAACTTATCACAACAGCTCCTCCACACAGCTGTCATTTGTTTCCTTTCTATAGTGTTCCAGCACTGACAATATTTGTTGCACAGGCATGAATCAGGGTAGAGCATTCAAATTCCTACTTTGGGGCTGTGAACAGAAAATCTGTTAATGGCTTCTATGGCAACATATCCCTTCCAATATGCTGAGCTGAATCCCAGCATAGGATAGAAGTCCCACAGGTTAACTGACTCTGCTTGATTACTTATTTTCCTCTATCAACTCCCTGACATCTCAGTAGTCAAATTCTTACTGATGGTCTCTGTGAAACATCTCTTGCCTGTTTATATGTTAAGGTCAGCCTTATTTCTTCCTGCCCCGTTTTTTAGTTCTCTATTTATCTGCAGTTGGAACAAAGGTTCCATATTTTAGTTTCTTATTTATCAGTCCACAGGTAGTTCTCATTTTAAGTGCCTTCCCCCCTCATTTTTCTCCCTGTGTGCCAACAACTCTGGGTGAAAGCCATTGCTTCTTCCTCTGGGTTTTTTTGCTCAAAGATCCATGAAAAAACTACATCTACACAAGCAATAGACTCCACTGGCTAAATTATTTTGTTTGCTGCCCCTATCAGCTGAGAACCACATACACATTGCAACAGCCTCCTACTTCTGGAAGCAGTTTCTGTATTGTTATCTGAAAAGCACTATCCCCAGTGAAAGCAAAGTTTAGCTATCTAGTAGGCACACCACTATCCATTACCAAGCAGACCACTGGTCAGGAAGCTGTATCACTAGTTTTCATCTCTTCATGGTTCCATTATTTAGAGGAAAAAACCACTGAGACAAGCCTCAGTCTTTTGGGGAGCAAACTACACTGTGCAGAGCTTCATATCTGCACACGTGTCCTTATCTGGACTCTTCACTCTGAAGACAAACTATTTTTCTCAGCTGTTAAGAGCCTGATAAAATTACAAGGGAGTTGCATGTGAAGTTAAAGATATCTTTCATCTTTCCTTTTACTTGTAGCAGTATCAGATCAGTGCCTCCATTCACAGTATTTCCATGTGAGCAGGACTGACGGTTTTTTGACCAAATAGCCTAGAAATGGCCAGTGGGATATTAAAGCACAGTCTAACTACTGAGCTTACATTGCATGTAAGAGGCACATTCTGCCAAGGGAAACTGTGCAAATGCTTATGTACTTCATAACCAAGGAGAATTACAACTCATCATCTTAAAAAGATAAGAACTTCCTACTATTTAGTTCACTAAAGTATCTGGAGAGCAGTGTGAGGATCCAGCCATGTTGGGCACCTCCAGAACAGTGAAGCTGGCAGGACTGGAGGAGACCAAGACATTAATCAGCTTTTGACTATCAAGAGAGTTAAATGCAAGTTTATCTTGTCCAAAACCAATGAGATATGCCTACAATTAAAGATACTGCCTTGTACTTTAACAAAAGTACTGGAGTCCCACGCACCGTAAGAACAAAAGCAGATGAGAGAAAAATATATTGCACCAAGCTCTAACAATTTAATTGTGAGTTATAAAATTGTATGTTTGGACAGTTTTACAGCAATCTGAACTAGAGCCTCTCACAGGCTTTCATCACCTGAATGTGTTTTTTCGCCCTCCTGTATTTCAAATCCCAGTTTTTCATCCCGGTTAGCCATGATATTAGCTGCTTTCCTATGGAATTAAGAATCAGCTCATGATAGCTGTCATTTCAACAAAGCTTGATGGGATAATAGCCTCAGTTCCCACACACTACACAACAATAAGCAGACATGTTGGTGAGGTCTAAACAAACACTTTCAGTGTGGTAAAGGCTGAGTGTGAGCACAACAGTTGTCTGTTCTGCCTGGCCAGCTGCTAAAGTACTCATCACACACAGTCACTGAACCAATTCATGCATCTGCAGCTATTGCTATAAATATGCTTGCCACTTCTTGGCCAATTTGGTTGCCACAGAAGAAAGTTCCTATGCAAACTGAAATTCACAGATTAAGTTCAGAGAGAATCCTGGGAGATACAGGAGTCTAGGATGAGAACCGAGTCTGTTAAGTTTCTTCACTTCTTGACCTCCTTCCCTGCTCTCCTATCATCAATGTAAAACATAACTCTACATCAAACAGGCTTCCATCTCCATGCTGAGTTCATTCACAGCACACATGCAACCAGCAAGCACCAAGATAAGGACCATCTACCACATTCAGCAAACATTCCTTCCAGTCTCAGAAAAAAAACTGATCTTTTCTTATTAGACTAAGTGTTTATGCCATTTTCTCTGCAGAAACAAGACAGCATCATACAACTGGTCAGCTGCACAGTTCATCCAACAGAATCTGATACAAAGAAAAAGCACAGGCAGACAAACCTATGTACTTTCTTCCACATTAAAATACCAGAGCAGCCAAGAGAAACCTCCACATGTTTTCAAGACAATTTATTTTTCCCTGGAACATTTCCTACAGGGCAGTAATTCTATAACTGCTGCTCAAAAGTATACTTGGCTATCAGTCAGCCCTTACACACCAGTGGCCCAGAAGAGCTATGAAATTTAGAGGTGATGCAGGATGCTAAAAATCTTCCTAGCAGATGGAAGACAGTCTCATGAGTACAAGTACATAATTTTTTATTTTCAACCTGGAAAGAAAATTACTTGGCACTGAGACAGTTCTAAACTAACACTTGTGACTGAAGTGAAAAAAAGATTAAATTCTTCAAGATCAGAGCAATGAGCACTTAATGAGAGTTTGGAAGAGATCACATTTACAGCTTCAGCTGCAAAAGGGCAAATGTTTAGAGGGAATTAATTGCCCAAGTATAGCACCATCAAACTCCAACAGGCAGCTTGTGCTAGAACACTTCAGTTTTTTCACCTCGGTCCACTAAATGATTAAAAATTGACAGACATCTGCAAATGGCATCTGCAGCTATCTATCAGCCATAAAAAATAAGATAATATGGACTTTTAGATAGAAAGAAGCAGTTTATGCATCTGAACAGCTGACCTAATGCAAAAAACTGGAAAGATCCTTCCCTCTACCACTACCCTGGAATTCAGCCCTCCTCCCACCCATAGACTGACAAATACACCTGAACATGCTAAGCAAACTGTTACGTGCAGTCCTTGCATTCCCATGCCTTGTGCTAAATCACCACTTGCCAGAGGGTGGCACCCATTCCTCCAGTACAGTCAGGCTCTGTAAAGTATCTCTGGCCTACACAATGATCTCTACTCATCAGCCAGAAACCTCCCAACTGATTGTCTGAGGGCCAAGTTCACACAATATGCTCAGCCCAACAGTCATCTGTGCAATGGAATCAGTATTTGTCTGCTAAAGTGACCAGCAAAAAGGAAACTTGATACAAAAGGGTTCAGCATAGAAGAATTCTGAGTTGTCTAGACAAAATGACACTTTAAAAAGCTACCAAAATCCCTCATTTGCCTGCTATAACAGCATATATTTTGTCCATCCCCCAAAGCAGAAACTACCCAGAGAAGATCAAATAATTAGGTAGCCCAAAAACAAGGGGCCATCTCAAGGCTGGGTGAGAAATTCCATCTCACAGCTCATTTGAGATACTTTCCTTCTGCTGAGTCTATTAAAATATACCAAAGCATTTCTCTGTATGTATACCTAAAGCAGCAGCCAGAAAGAGCTCAAACACATTTTATCTGCAGCCCACACCTAAACCAGAATGAATACCTGGAGTCAGCAACTACCATAAGCCATAACTGTAGCCATAAATGAACAAACAGGACACAAAGGAACAGGACAACACACAAATCTTGGCTGCAAGTCACGTCCAGTGGGAAATCCTTCCAGTGTACATGATTACAAAAGCCACAGAGGAAACCAGAGCACTGTTCTGAGAGGGTCACCTTGCTGGAGGTTAGAGCACAGGAGCCATCTTCAGGCTCCATCACCCTGAGGAACACAGTGCCACACCAAGTAAATTCCCTTCTGGCATTCACACCATGCTGCGTTTCAAGTTCTTAAGTACTGCACAGCAGAACAGAAAGCAAAGCTTTCCTGCACACAAACAGTATATTGAAACTGTATTTTAGATGCTCATACTAAACTTAGCCAACCCAGCTACAGAAGCTATACTGTCTAAGGAGAGCAATCAGCTGACTTTGTGCTTGCCAGTGCTCAGACCCCATACTGTGAGACAGCCTGCAGAGAACAAGGGTCCTGCTTTTTGGCATGTGAATTAATTGTTTCATGTCCAGTCAGACACTTCATAGCTGCATGATTTCCAAATAAACAATGAACTGACACTGTAAAGACTAGGTCCCTTCAGGACTCAGCTAGGCTAAGATTACTAATCATTAAGGCTCACATTAAGCTTGACTCTGCAATTAATTCCCATCTCTTACATCATTTACATAACTAGAATTCCCAACACTTGCAATACTTAAAACTAGGCTCATTCCAGAATTACCTTGTAATGCTATAGAATATGATTAAAAATGGTGTAGATGTTTGAACACTCCAAGTAGTTTTTCTTTTAACGAATTATAATTTCTATCATAACTTGTTACAAAGCATTATCTTCCATATACAACAGCATGAACCTGCCTTATAGGTAGCTGGTATCTATATCAATGCCATTGCTTCTTTAATTCAATTATAAGACGAGTGGGCAGAAAGGCGTTGGAGGGAGCTATTTTGATTCCAACTTACCCCCTCTGTGCTTGCATGACATGCTCTCAGAGCAGACTTAATCACACAAATAGCATTCAATGTTCAGCATTCAATTCCAGACAAGCCTAGAATAGGGCATTTAAGAGGCGTGATATTCAAAGAGCAGACTTACATGATCGTTTTCAATGTTTTGCAGCAGTCTCGGGTCATCAAATTCACACGACTCACTGGTGGAAGGAGGTAGCTGGCTGCAGAGCAAAACAAGAATATTCAAACAAGTGCCAATCTTAGTACTTCATCTTTTTTTTCTGGGAAGCAAATTTAAAAAGCAAAGTAAGCGCCAGTGTCCTTGAAAGCATTGAGAAAAGATCATATGAGTAATGCAGAAAGTGCTGAAAATGAGCACCAGCAAGAAACCCAAAATGGTTATGGCTGACAGTGTATTTCAGAAGATTCAAGTGTCAGTGCACCTCCTGGGACAGATGTAGCAACAGCACTTTTTAATCATATTTAATATAAATAGATTTAAGGGAGGCTTGCTTATAAAGTAGATCAAAGTTCAATATCCCTAAGTTCCTTCCCTAGCCAGAGTGTTCTGCTTCAAGCTGACCCCTGGAGGATTTCAAGTCTGAGTACTCCACGTGAGCACCTGGAAGAAACTTTCACAGAACTGACTAGAAAAGAAAGGTTCAAGGAAAGAAAATATGGCAATGAAGGAAACACCAATATATTGGAAGAAAAGAAGTATCCATAGAAATTACATCTCAACAAAAGAAGAAACACATAATTTTATCACCTTCCTAAAAGATGATCACAAAAACGAGCTGGACCAGTGGGGAAGCCTAGCTTAGCTCATTGCAAGTGCTTTTCTAACAGCATTCAGTGTTTACCTGTTTCTTGGGTGGGAACTCACTTCTTGCCTGTATTTGCCATTCCAATCCATGTCAGCCCCCCGACTCTTCCCCTCCCTCCCAATTACCTCAACATGCTTCACTGACACCTGTGTAACACCTCTGGGTTTTCACTCATTGCTGTGGAATGGGACAGACCCTGTACCTCCATTCATTAAAGTTCTGAATAAAAAGGAGTGGGATTCTCTGGACATAACAGACATATATATCAAGTTCTCTCCCAGTTTAATTACTAAAACATAGCATTTTAATATAGAAGTCCCTTTTCTTCTCATTATCAGGCCTGAACTTAGTGATTGCAAAGAGCAACATTCAGGCTCCAGCTTCAGTCTCTAAGGCTCCTGTAAAGCAGGTTACTTTTAGCTTTTAACTTGACTGTCTGCAATTATAAATAAGCACTGCATTAGCATCCCAGGCACCCCAGCCACTGCCTATTCCTCACCCCCTTCACATACCAACTCTCTATGCAGAAGAATGGATCCATCACCACCCACCAGCTCTGCATTAGGCTCCCACTGGAAGGCCATTTTACTCAAACAGATTCCTCCCTTGGGCTTCTTCCAGTCCCAAATTGGAAAGCAGTCTTTATATAGATTGTACCCACTCTGCTATACAGAACACAAGCATCTTGGAATATATTTACCTGAAGTCTTCTGATGAACGTTCCCTTTCCAACTCAGGAAAGTGACTGAGGAGTAGAAAAAGGAAAAAAGAACATTTATTCCACTTTAGTAACCAAAAAAAAATAGGTAGAAGGCGAAGATCAATGAGTCATCATGCAAAAACATATGCTGGAACCATGGGTTCAGCTGTTCATACATTTGAATCAAGTTTTCTGCCTTTTGAGGTATCTAATTTAGCTACCATGAAATTCAAAGGTTAACTTGCACTGAGATCTGAAGACTATCCATTTAAAATGAAGCAAATACAAAGATTTAGATGACTCAAAGGGATCCTTTTGACAGAACATAATAAAACCAGTGAGCAGGTATCCTTCTTGTGCAAGGAATATTAAACTCTATAATTACAACTACACTGTTCTAACAAAATTCTGGTTCTTCTCAAGTCTGAGAAATATGACTGATAATTGCTACCCCTGGGCTGCAACTTCATCCCTCTTGAAAGGCCAGAGCTTATTTAGCACTTCTGGTCTTGTTTAAATCATGATTATGTTAGTTAGGAAGCAAGTTTCTTTGTTTCTTGTGAAGTACTCCCCAGGTTTGACTTTCACAATTTGTGCTGCAGGACAGGAAAATGAAAGCTATTAATTAAGACCACAAAATATGCTAGAATATAAACTGAAGAACAAAATGTTCTAATCATTTTCCAATATAAAATTTTGTACCAGCAGTAAGCACACATTAAGTTACAGAGTTTTTTACAAACTCATACGTACCCATATGTCACTCCAGCAATACTGCATTTCTTGAAGTTCATGATATTGCATGTTAGAGTACCTGTTTTATCAGAAAACAGGTATTTTACCTGGAAGGGAAAAACAAGTCTGATTTTCAACTTGCATAGTAACAAACTCTAAGTAGAAAACAGGAAGATTATTAGAGACATATTGCTCAAATGTCACAATATTGGCCAATGCAGGCTTATTATAGCTTGATTTGTCTACCAAATCCACAGAAAAATAATCAGGCAAATTATTTAATTGCATTAATTCTTTATCTCTAAATGCGGAAGGGCTCAAACAGTAGGTATCAATTGCCAAGGTTCTAGTGTGGTCACTACAGATGTACTTGGTTGTGCTACTTGGACATTTATCAAATCTTTCAACTGTACCTATCTCAAAGAGCAAGACTGGAAATGAAAACAAAGACTCAGGGTTGTTGAAGGATCATTAGATTTTTACACACTGAAGATATTCTGTGTTTTAAAGATCACCAGGAATGTCTGGGGGGTTTGTCCCCTCCCTATAAGCATGGAATATGCTAGAGTTAGTCCAACTGCAGGCAAACAGAAGCTGCTTTTCCTGTTGTCCAGTCATGAGCAGTCCTGAAGTACACAACACACTGCCACAGTCAGCACTGCCCAAACTAATAACCCCGTAATGGAAACACTGACTTTAAGGTAGATCTAGGAGGCAACCCCAACAAAGCAACATGACCTCTTAGAGCATTAGCAGACTCAAAATTCCCACCTTCAATGGGCCACAACAGACCAAAACTAATTGCAAGTTAATAATACCACTGCTGCACCAGGTGAGATTTTCAACCAGCAACACATAGGAAGGGATGGTGATAACATGAAAGAGTGAGGTAACTTAAAGACCAAAAATCTTTGATGTCCTGGGGTGACAGGTAACTAGAGTTAGAAGAAGCTTTTCCTCTATAACTGCCATTCAGTTCAAGACAGTGCATGACACTGCTTGTAAGGTGATCCTTCAGCTGAGCACTACACTGCTATGGAATAAAGCATTCGAAAGGGAGCCTTTGCAAGCCAGAAGTCAAAGTGGGTACCCAAACGTCTGAGGAATTTTAAGTCATTAATAATTTCATCATAAAAAAAGAATATCAAGGGCAACTGTAAATATGTAATTCAATTAATGAATCAAAAAATTCAGTCTGGTTACACAGAATCACTTGTAAGCCATTCCTGAAGATAACATATGGGCCACCAACACACATTATGGCACACATACTTTACTTCAGGCAAAAATAGCACCAAAATTTGGAGGTTGGTAACTTCATATCAAAGTGATTTAAATACAAATCAAATTTTAGCATTCATAAGAAAAATGTCAATCAGATTAAGTAGGAAGAATACTGACTACGCCCCTACTGAGCAGCACATTATTACGTCTTTTGGATACATAAGTGTTGTGTCTAATACTAAATTCACGCAAGATATGAAATTCACATAGTTCAGTTACAGACCTATAACCTTAATGGTCAAGGAAAAAAACTAGCATTTGTCAGTGGTGCTACAAAATTCCAATAGCAAAGTCATATTTTCCAGTAAGCTTGTTTTGGGAAGCCCTTCCAGTTTGAAGCAATGTTATTTACAGAATAAACAAATCTGCAACAACTAGAAGTTATCATACAGTTATCTTTATCTGAAATTAAAATAGGAACGCTTGAAGGAACACATTATCTACATTAGGAATACAGCTACAGTTTTTTTGACTGGCATCTCCTGTGAAGTAGTCAGAAACATCAAGAACTAATAACACAGTCCAGGCTGCTGGCCTGCTCTTCAGCCAAGCCTAGCCCTCTATGTTCTGTTCTGGTACAGACACCCAAAACCAGAGAGCATCTCTCCAACACCTTTGAGAATAAAGTTTAGAGTGAACATAAGAAACAGTTTCAATTTCCAAACATAAAACTGTCTATATGACATTAAATGCAATCCTGTGATATCTCATTATTTCACTTGTAAGACTCAGACTAGAGAAAATAATGTCCCATTAACCTGAGTAACACAGAGCAACAGAATAAGACAGATTTGTACATCTTGCTCTCACACCTTCGCTCTTGACACAATACATCACAGTCATGACACTTAAGAAAATGTTATCTTACCTGTCCAAGTTCTTCATTAAGGTTTGAGGTTCTGGCCATTGCAGGTGTATCTGTTTCAGGGTAATACATATCTATGTCCTGAAATGAGAGCAAAATTAAGACTTATGTTATGCAAATTAAACACTAAAGTCTCTGTTCTTCTTTTAGTCAGCTCCAGCTTGGCTTAGCTGTCTTAATGCCAGGAGTGGGCATTCTAAATGCTTGAGACAAACATCATCCAAGGATGAATATGGGTGCCTCCTGTCCAAAGTATACCTCCACACTACATGGACATGAGAAAAGCCAGATTCAACTACAGGTAGTTAATAAACTAAAGGCACAACAGTAAAGCAACAAACTTAGTACAGTAGAAAGAAGTTACCATGCTAATCATAGGTATTCAGTTACAACAATCAGCTGTTCTAGCCACATCAATGACTGGAGAGACAATTGTAGTGGCTACACAAAATAAACTCCTTCTGGTACTACATTTTATTGTGAGAGTAAAAGAAACAGCTGCTACACAAGCCAAAGCAACTTCTCAGATATGCATCTCTACTACATTATAAGCAGATCAGGGAACACAAATATTAAACTTCACTTACATGTATTTTATAGGAACCTACTACATTACCTAAAGTCCAAGGATTAACGCATACCAGCAAAAGGTATTCCTCTTGGTTTTGTCCAGCTTAAGAGCCATCACTACAGTATTTTTGGCCCACAACTTGAGAAAGATATTTTGAAGTCAAAGCTTCCCTGAACAGAGGGATCACTGGTTGTATAAGGCAGCACCAACTTATCTCCTTACAAAAACATTATGATTCATACCAGAGGTGACCTTAAGGCCAGCCTCAGGATTAAAAACAAACAAAAAAAAACCCCAAAACCAAATCCCACACCTTCAAGCAAGTCTAGTCTTTCCCTCTGTTGTGTCTGAGAGAAACTATAAGCCGCTGAAGAGTTTTCAAAAGATAACTACTGAACATGAGTCAGCAGAGAGACCTTCTTCAACCAAGAGCTAAGACTTCCTTCTCATCCTAAAGGCCTAAAATACAAGTCATCATTTGCACAGGGGACCTTCCTGTGACTAGATCTTCTAATTTCTTGTGAAACACAGAGCTGATATAGAATAAGTTTCCCCCTGCCACTCCCAGAAGTTGCATCAGAAGAGTAATTAGAAAATCTTGCAAAGATGTTAAGTGGGTTTTTATTTTAAATGTCAACATCCAGAACTGAGATGCATTCATTCTTGCTACTTACCCAATTTATAAAAAGAGCCTGAGTAAACTTGACAACTTCCAATGTCACCAGAAGGCTGATTGGAATAAGGTTGTTGTACAAGATTATAAACGTCAGCAGGTTGTATCCAAAGTTGACAGACAACATTTCTGTGGACCAAAAGACACAGGACATGAGCAGACCCAAGTCTGAGTGGTATAGGAGCAATCATCTTTATGCAGTTTGCCTGATCAGATTTAGCAATGCTAAAATAATCAGCTAGTGTGTTGATATCTAGTGTAAGGGCCATTTTAATACTGATTTCAACAGAAGATACAACCCCCAGAACACATGCCTAAATACACAGCATTTTATACCAGGTAAAGAAGGGCAAGGTTGGTGAGGCTACATATTAAAGAACAGAACTCTTTCTGAACACTTTTTGCTAGACAGATGGTGAGAAGTACAATATTCCCCACTATAACCCAATTTAGATATTTATCTGATGTGTCAACGGCCCAATTAAGAGCCACCACTGTCAGTAGTAACATAACCATCTTTCAGAAAGTGCCAAATTGTCTCAGTGGAGTTAGGAAACAGAAAATAAACACCAAAATTAGTTCTAAAATCTGACATCACTGTCAGAATTGAGAATTTGCCCATACTAAAGAAATCTATGAGAACAAGCTGACTGTTAAACAGTTGCCTGGTATATGAACTAAGGCACCCTGTTTAAGCAAAGAAGCTGTTATTAATGGTAACAATGTTGGGCAACTTGCCCAAGTAAGTCTGCCATCACAACTGGTCCTAAAGGGAAGGGGAAGCATTTATAGACAGCCAGCAGGAATGTACAAGGCTCAGCAGAGACACAGGATGAAGGCTTCTGTTCATGGTGCTGCCCACAGCCTCTCTTTACAATCAAAGTCTCCACATTTGTATGCTCTTCACTTCCCTAGAAAACTCAGAGAGGCTCTTCAGTCAGCACACAGAACACCCAGTACAACAGGGTCAGAGTCTACAACTAAGGGTTTTCAGCATCACAAGGTGATTAAAAGTCAGGAAAGCAAACTAGGAGGAGACAAAAGCCAGAGAAAACTGCTGAAGCAGTTCCTAATGAAGATCAGGGTTTGGACAAAGGCAACTCCAAGTTTGACTACACCTTAATTCCATATCTTTGGTAAGTTTACAGAAAGCAGAAGCATGCCTGGTATTGGAACATTTTGCAACACAATTTTTGCAGAGATAAGACATTTAACCAAGATTTAGCATCTACCTGCCTAACCTGAAAGAAGTGTCTTTCCTGTGTGTGGTAGTTACGGGAGCTATAGAAATTGTACATTCAATTTACAAAAAGGCATCTATACAGACTATTATGTCATCCTAGTCTATTGCAAGTTGCACCTGTTTTACACTGCAAGTTCAAGAGTTCATTCCATTCATCTTTTCCAGCATTACTTCCATCATTGGAAGGCACAAATGTAAACTTACTCATTAAAAAACAAGCAAGAAAGCAGACAAGAAATTTTGAACATTGCTGACACTGCTACTAGAAGACATTATAACTACCAAAACCCAGAGTCAAATATGGGGCATTTCCATGCTCCTCCTATGTGATTTTTTTTTTCATTACTACCACAACTACAATTCTTAAATGGCAGAGGATACACTTGCCATCTGTTTTGCATCATCAGTAGACAAGCCATTTGCAGTTTGTGATAACTGCTTTAAGATCTGCATCTCAAAATGCTTTTAACACCACATTTTACAGCTAATGGAACCTCCTCAAAAGTCTGCTGGGGAGTACTTCATTGTCAATGTTCGTCTTCGAAAATGAACTAATAAGTTTGAGGACTATGAATGTAATCAAATAAAACCCTTCAAACAACCATGCTAAGAGATGAGTTTTCTCACAACAAAATAACAGCAGCAAAAGACAGAAGCTTTACCCAATAAATAACAATTGTAACATTTAGCATTTTAGTTTTCTCTAAAAGAGCAGATGAGCATTTCTGACTGAAAAAAAAAGTCAGAGAAATCCTCTGCATCTGTACATAGGCGTAAAGTTGAAGTGATCCATCCTGCAGTCAAATACAGTCAGACACACATACGGCTGCAGAACATGACCTCCCCTGAGAAAAAAATTGTGTATGGTATCTCCACAGAGATGACAGCATTGAACACCAGATATCTAAGAATATTTTTTCCCCTCTTCTGTTTCTGTCCTGCTTCTTGTGTGCTAGCCCAGTGACATCTATCTAACCTTCAGAAACCTCACTGGGGAAGTTCACTTGTGTCAGTCCATTCTCAAAAACAAAGAAAATATTAGGTCACAAAAAAAACTAGCAAGATGTGGGGGGTTTTGTTTTCTGTTTCCTATTTTATACATTAATTCAGTGAAGCTAAGAGCCTGCCTGGCCCTACAGTCTGACAGCTCCCTGGCTCAGTGCCTGCATACTCACTGTTGGAGCCAAGGTACCAGACGACTTCGCCGTGCGTTCTGTTCCATAATAAGGCACCTACAGAACTCACAAGGGCCATTACCAGGAGAATACAGAACAAAACCAGGATCTGCATGTTGGTCACTTTCTCCACATTTGATCTCTTCAGAGGTGCTTTGGTTGAATTCTAGACAGCAGAAGGGAAAAATTAAAAAAAA
>VXAC01002284.1:1439-84961 GCA_013399225.1 Rhipidura dahli | reverse complement strand
AAAAAAAAAAAAAAAGAGAGAGAGAAGGAAGCTGGCAATGGCTTAAACAAGAGAAGACTGCTGAAGTAAACCCAGTCTTTACTTTCAGAATCCATTGGAACAACTGCTGGCCATCCCACTGATGGTCAGCAACAGTGAACAACATATACATGTTGCTGGTCTCTCCAGGCACTCCTTTACATTAAGGCAACACAGGACTGTAGAATTAATCTAATTATCTCCATGATTATTATTATGTCCTCAGCTGTCAAGCCTCAGTTTTAAATGTCATCCAGCTACCAGATAAACTGCGATGAAAGTCAGTTCTCCTTACATATTGAACTGCTTTCACTTCAGTAAGTGTTTGCACATGTGTACATGCAAACACAAGTACAACGAACCCTCAAGGCCTCCAGGTCTTAAACAACTATAATGAGTCAAACCATTTCATAAAATCAAGTCAATGGCAATGAGAATACAGGAAAGATGACCAACTTCTGTCAAAATATGCCCTTAATCCCCTTAAAACCTTTACCTGCATCAGTTTTGTATCGTGTCCTGTATACACAACAATACCCAAGACCCACTGAGTGTTTCTCAGTTGTGCACCTCTCAGCAAGATCTGGTCTGGACCAACAGGAACTGGGCTGCAAAGCAAGAAGTTCATGTATCTTTCAGTTCTCAGTAACATTTTAAAGAAAATAGTTCTACTCTCAGCCTTACTCCCCAGTTAATAATAAAAACAACCCCAAACAACAAGAGAAGAACATAACAGCAATATAATGATTGTCCACAGAACTGAAGAAAGCATTTAACTCTGTAAGTTTAATTCCTGCTAAAGCACAGTAGGGCAAAGCTGCTCCAGTTACCCAAAACTTGAGAACTGACATGGCAGCCATAAATAAGCTTATTCTGCACTTGACCTTGGCTCGTAGATTCTCTGTCACATCAAGGACAGAGAAGCATCACACTTGAAAAGAGACCACCTATTTCAAGCACACTAAAGCACACACATTATTAAACAAGCATTTGAGAAAACCTGTATTATCCACGTGATTTTCAAGCAGGATGCAAGTGATCATCTGCTATTCATGCACCGAGCTGCCCAAGGAATATACAACAGATAGGGCCAAATAAAACATGTATATTCCTACCAATCTTTCACAATCTGTGAATCTAAGTACTAAAACTACATACTTTTCTTTCAAGAGTTGTAAAAATCAAAATCACACTGACAAAGCCTCCAGGTTCTGGGATCACTTTTCTCTATACACCTGACCTTGGTGCAGCCTTTGGCTCTAGTTGAAAGAGAAAGGTTTCCATTTCCTCTGTGTATCTTGCGTAACAAAAAGGCCCTAAAAAGCCCAACTATTTCCCTGAGTCCTTCTCTTTAGATGTACTTTTTAATAAAATATCACCATTATTTACAAAGAAATCAATACTCCCGTACCAAGCAGAAGGCTCCATATGAAGACAAAACTGTGTTATACTGGCAGATGTTCTGATTAATAAATATTAATTATTACCCTCCTCTTACCCAGCAAAAACACGCTTAGAGTTATAGACTAAAAGAACAGAGGGGACGTGTTTCCAAATCAAATGAACTCATGGCTTTGCTGTCCATACCTTTGACCATCTAAGCGCAGGTTTCCAGTGAAGTCATAGAGATGGCGGTTGGGTCCTTCACATTCTATCCTCCCAGACACCTTCATCAATTCTTCCCTGGACTGGAGACTAGCAGTCTGAGACAGACCCTGCACAGAACAGTTCAAAGGAGAGTATTAGAAGCCAGACTAGGAAAACAGTGCTTCCTTTCAACATCTACGAAACCAAATGTAATTAAATCTGTGGAGGTTTGTTAGTCGGGGTCCTATTTTGCTTTGGTGTTTTGTTTTTGGTTTTTTTTGTTGTTGTTGTTGCTTTTTTGGGAATGGTTTTTGTTGTTATGTTTTGGGGGTTTTTTTGTTTTGTTTTTTTGATACTTAACACTTCTTTTCTGCAAGGAAGATTCATTATGGACATATTAACAAGACTGAAACTCTCTACACAGATAGTTACATTATCCACATGATCTCTCTTTAGGCAAGAGGAAAGTAACATCCACAAAATATAAAGTTGGACAAGTGCAGGAGGAAGTAGGAGAAAAGGAATGTAAAACAGGCCTGGCTTTTTTCTCAAGGTATAGGTGCACTGATGTGTTATGGCTGCTAAATACAGTCATTGTTAAGTGTAGTCTCTCTTGGGCCACTGCAGCCAATATGCTCTAATCCTGCCCAAGGTTAATGACCAGCCTGTCATCCAACTGCAGCCTAATGTATTGGTAATCCACAGCTGAGTGCATGCACAGCACCCACTGCCTTTCTACAAACAGAGAAATCCATTTAATGTTTCTTTTTCCAGAATTTGAGTGCAGCACTGCAAGCCAGAGCAAGGCCATATTTTTGTATTTTAAGCATGTCCTGAAGCAAATAAAATCTTACAGGAGCTCAACATCTGACTTAGTAGCCTGATCTGGAACAGTAAATCACGTTTCTTCAAACGTAGTAAAGAAGGAGAAAATGTAGCTTTTTAAAAACAAATTATATGTGTTTCAAAATCCTAATCTAGTTTTTTTTTAATGAAATAAGCCGAAGATTTTTAACTATTTCTAAACACTGTAATCAACAGTACTTATTTAACAAAACCAGAAAGATCTAAATAAATTATTCTACTTACCACAAAGAGAAAACAAATTAACTTAAACATATAAAAGATCCTTTTCAGGTTCTGCCTCTGCAGAATGCTCATAAAATGGTACTTGTGACAGGAGAAACTGTAACTCTCATCACAAGCATAGCTGATTTTTTTTTTTTATGTACAGCACTTAAATTCCACTAACTGGACTGCAGGAAAACACATCCAATGTCTCTTTGATTTGTCTCTGTGGGCTTAAAATACTTGCTCCAGGTTAGTTCCTTACACTTGCACATGATGCATTACTGCTTGTGTTTTTATCTGTTGAAAAGGCAAGTTACAGCCTCTTGAAGAAAGGTGCTTTTTAAAAAAAACAACAAAAAAAGCACTTGTATTGTTGTCATGCAAGCTAGATGATGCTTCAAAACTTATATTAAATACCTAAAAGAAGAAAAAATATGAAATCCAGTTTGTTTTACCTGTCGTATTTTAAGATTCGTCTCCCCATCAAGGTTAGCTGTTTCAATATAGCACATGGCTTGTGGTTCACTGTAAGGAGTGAAAGATTTTCAATATTAAAACACAGTACTTTTTTGTACACTACTTTTGCACTAATATAGTCCACAACAGACTTCTTCAATGTACTGCAGAAGACTGAAAACCATACTGGTGGTGTACAACCATGAGAGAGCCAGCTGAAAGTACACATTTAACACCGGTGTCTTTGGATATGGTCATACAGCAAACTACAGAGAAAGACAAGTCTAAATCAGAAGATTAGTAAGAATTTAACAAGTCATGATAAACTTAGATGTCTGAAGAGGATTATTTTAAACAGCAATCCATTAAATTGCTTCTGACTACAAGAGTTATGGATGAAATACCAAGTATTGAACAGTATAAAAAGGGGATATGTTTGGATGAAGACACTAATGCTCTCTGCTATTGAATTCTGCCTGTGAACTGAACAGACAAAATCATGTCTGCAAGGTCACCATTAAGTTGAGGGGCTTGTGGGAAGTACAAAGTTACTGCTAAACAGTTTTTTTCTGAGCATGAGAAAAAAGTTCATTAGCATTGAGGGCTGTGACCTGCATCTTCCAGGTATGTTTCTGCCCTTACCAACAGGGACAAAAATCTTCCTCCTAGAACTGAATTTTCTATTAGGCAAGGTCTTAACTCTAACATAGAGGAGTTCTGCATAGGTAGCACCTGTGATAAGGAAGGGTACTTCTATCAGATCTTTTCCAGACATACCACTCAAGATTCAAAACCTCTCTATGGCCAAACCTCTCTACCACCAAAACTATTTTTCTGCCAACTGACTTCTCAGGCTGCTAAGGATTATCAGTTTCCTATCTGGATTCAAGCAAGTGCTTCTTCAGCATATCACTTCTCATACTCTTGATAATTGGCTAGGTTTTTTTCCAAAGTAACCAACTGCTTTAAAAACAAACGTACTCAGTCAGCAGAACAGTCAGTAATAAAGGCTCCTTAAGACAACAATAATTAAGAAATGGACAGGTACATTTATAACACAGTAAGAAGCTAGATTATTCTCTCCAATCAATTTTTCTTTAAAAAGAAAGAAAGGTTGAGTCTATTCTTTGTCTCCTCCTACACAGGCAATTTACATCTGAACCCAAGAAAGACACAGATTAGAGACCAGCTTGATTCCCATTTTACCTCTGTCAAACACCTTATCTACTACAACTGAAGTGGTTAGCTCAGCAGGGAGACCTTTTGCAATACAATTCCTCTAATTTCCACAGAAATTGAATGAACCATGGAAATGAGAAATGTGGAAGTGTTTCCATGCAAAGTTGTATTTGAATTATTTTTTCTTTCATGTAAATTCATTCTTTATGTAAAATTCATTTGACGTCACCTTTTTACTATACAGCAAAAGAGAGTCAAGATAAAAACAACTGTCGATTTCACCTCCAACGACCTGCTCAGACACAAAAAAATTAACATACATAAGCAAAAGAACCCACCCACATCAGAACATGCAGTTTTCTGGTGAACTGAGGACACTTAGTATTGACATTTAAAGGAATCATGGGAATAATACCAATTATAAAGCAGAACTGCCATAGAAATTGCTATTTATTTCAAGCAAAGCTTCTCCCAAATCAACATGCTTTGGGTTAAATTCTCTAATTTTTATGTGGTTATCAATGACAGCAGGTTAGTAGAATAACATAGAACAAAAACCCGGCACACACAGTTAAGAAATAAGTCAGAAGGGATCGTTAGTATAATACATTAGAGAAGTTCTTAAGCAAAATATTCTTTAATGCTGAAATAGAAAATTACTGATGTCCAAGTTCAGCCTAACTGCATAATAAGTTGACAACTGCTTATTTAAAGTTTGGGGCTTATTTTAAAAAATACAATACAGTGGAATACCACGGAATGAAGGTACCTCTACCCTTCATCATGTGGCAATTCAAAAAGAAGGAACTTCTGCATACAGCTTAGGAAAAATTGAAACCTCCCAGGAACAGCATAGACAAGAAGGATGGAGCAAAAAATACAGGAGCTTGAAAAACAAGTTCCTTTACAAGTTGGATCATGTAAGAGAACTGCAACCTAGAGACCAGAGCAAGCTGCAGTCACTGTTGAAAAGCACACAGACAGGAGGGAATTATGGAGGTGTCATAAGGTTTGGTTATTAGAAGCATGTTTAAGAACAGGAGCTTGGCTGTTGTCTCTTGTTTAAACCTCATCTGTCTAAGCAAACTGTGGTCTTGACTTGGCCTCAGGGGGTTCTATACAATCTAGAACCTAAACCAGCAGTCAAGTACCACTCAAAGGCTTTTAGGAACTAAGAGACCTCAAAAAATGAGAAGGCTGGGCAACCACCAACCATATGAAGTTTAACAAAGGCAAGTTCTGGATTCTGCACCTGGGATGAGGAAATCCTGGATGTGTGTACAGACTGGAGAATGAGATGAGGGAGAGCAGCACGATGGAAAGGGACCTGGAGATCCTGGTCAATGGCAAGTTCAACATGAGTCAGCAGTGCCCTGGTAGCCAGGAGGGCCAGCCGTGTGCTGGGGTCCATCGAGAAGTTGTCCCATATTTGAAACTAAACCAAGCAGGACTCAACAGGATGCTGTTGTTACCATGCTGGAGATGGGCCATACATGTGCTGTATCCAGTGAAGCAGTGAACAAATGAAATCTAAAAGCTATTTTGTTATTTGATGCCAACAGAACTAGCCTTTTGGATTTACTATTTGAAAGATAAATCTTTCCGGGGGGAGCAGGAAAATACACTGAATACTCAGTGGAATTAATTGGAAGAAAAATCAAGCTTCCTTAATTCAGTGGAGGGATTCTCAGAGGGCCACAGAACCACTGACTGCACAAAGCTCGTGTTAAGAACCTTCAGTATTCCAACAAACCCATCAATACAGAGTATTATGAACCTGTAATTCATAAAGTCTTGAAAAAGCCTCATTTTAGAAGAGCCTATCTACAATGATACATGAATCAATGCCTTGAAAAGCCATGTTTTGTCATTGTTGAAATTTGATTTTAGATGTGGAATTGAATTAGTGCTATCTGATGTCTGGTTTTATTAATATCAAATACAGAGATTCAAGTCCTCTGCACCTCAGTTCATCAGACACACCACTTCCACACCCATTCAGGATACCTGGTAGATATTATGATCATGTCTGCTGGAAGATGTTGCCCATTGGTGACCTTCACAATATCGCCTACTGCTACCTGTGGTGGTCAGGAGTACAGTAGCATGGAAGAGAAAAACAAACAGTTCGCTTGTCTGGAATGTTAGTTTGTTATTTTCTTTCACCCAGTCATGGGTGAAAGAAGCATCATGCACAGAACAGCTAGAGACAGTGCTTCTGAAAGTCAGAGTACTTTTCACTGCAAGTTTGGAAATATCAAAGCTTTCCCTTTCTGAATGCAAAGTAAACAATTCTCTAGAGAAAAAAAAAAAGTAGAAATACTCATTTAGAAATTGTGAACTTTTGTGGCTTATATTTAATAAAAATTACTTTTTTCTATAATTCTGCCATTATCCAAATTTAGGGTTTTCTTTAGTCTTATTTATTTTCTTTTCTTCCCTAGGAAAAAAGTAATCTTTAAACTTTACCTTCCTTAAGTATCAAGGTTTTCTTCTATTCCTTATCTGTATTACTTACCTACCAAATCATCACTACCATTTTCCCTTAATTCTCCTAAGATGCACTGCTTGTACTAGTCAGTAGCAAATAGTCTCATCCCAATGGAGACATAATATAACCCTGACCTACAGTTACATGAGATCTGCAGAGTTCTGAATTCTGGAATACTCTGTTTCCTCCTACACAGGCCTAAGACTTTCCAGCCCCTTGAGTTAGTCACACACACATGGGATTTTCATTCTAAAAAGAGTATTGACCCTCAAAACACTCTCAAAACAGTACACCAGGCTTGTCAAATAAGCATGAGGCTGCTTAATGCCAGTGCACCACTGCAACTCTGAAATGGGCTTAAAATACTTTTAAGACATTAATTTATAAAAATGGAAACAGATGGTACATTTGAACAAGCAGATTCATTAGTTTTACTCAGATAGCACTAAAAATAAATTCCCTACCACTTTCAGCACACACACAAAAAAAAAAAAATAAAAAAAAAAGGTCAAAAGCTTTAAAGTGATCAAGGTGGATAATACAGAACTGTTATTCCTTAACGATAAATGCAAGCCTGGACAATATGCAGGTACAGACACAGGTCAATTGAAGAAGTACCTAAGGGTATAAAGAAACCCCAGATTCCCAGCTTGACCTTAATCTTTCAATTCACTGTCCTTTCTACAAAAATAGGACTTGGAACAGCATAAACAGGAACCATTAGCCATCAGAATCCCTGGCAATCTTCAGTTTCTACCATAGCCTAACACTTCAGCAGGATTGCTTTTAGGTGTCTTGAGACTGATCTCATTCCTCAGAGGTTTTAAAAGGGTCTATGTTTTCCTCAATTACTAGATAAAGAGGGCTAATTTTATCCTTTAAAAGGCATTAAGAGCCACAACTAGATCGATACATCCTAAGGCATTTCCACAACTTCCAAGTCTCCGAAATAAAGCTCACCAGACCCTGGCCAAGGGCTTCACAGAACATGGGTCCCAAGTGCCTCAGGTAGCAGCAGGGCTTGTGTTTCCCATTTGAGCAAGCAGCTTACTAATTAGTCTCAAAGCCTAGGGACTTTTCAGCACAGCCAGAAAAGTAAGTCTCTGTTAGATTTGCAGGGGCAGTACAGCATTGCAGTGAAAGTTACTCTTCTAGGTGGACTAAGAACAAAACACTGTTTACAGTTTACTTATTAACTGCGCAAGCAAAAACACAGCAGTTCATCAGCATTTGACTGTAACATAGTACCAGGATTGAAAAATGGGTACTCAGNATTAATTCTAAGCCTAATTAATTCTGGCAAGAATAATCCTTGAACACTTGCTTTCCCCTCCCTCCATCCCTCCCATCTTCAGGCTTTATTTACCTCTTTCCACATAATGTTCTGCCACATCCCATTTCTTAGAACTGGAAAGAAAGCTTGAAGTTAGGTTACACCATAAAAAAACATGATTCAGACAAATTTCAAAACAACTGTATCAGCAGTAGCAAACACTGATCACAATAGGAACTAACACAAAAATCAGAAATGTGTTTTTCAGAAGCTGGAATTTCTTTTGTTCACAGCTGTGGGCATGTGAATCCAAGAAAGAGGAAGAATCTGCCTTTCATATTTACATAATTTTTATCACCTGCCAGACAACAGTTGGTGGCCTGATTTCTTCGTGGCATCATTTCATACTCACATGCAGATGGGCAGCATTGTTTCTTGTTTGGGAAATGACCTTCCTAAAAACAAAGGGCATTACTGCCCACGGTTAATCAGTACCAGGAAGCACCTTTATTCTGTGTATGATTTACCCCAGAATTTTCACTTCTCATCTTTTTTTCTTGTGTTTTATTCATAATATCTTGACTCTGGCACAGCCAACTTCACTAACGTTACCAATGGCCCATATAAATCTGAGGCTGAATTGCCAAGAAGGCTCACAGCCCTACTGAAAAGCCATGATATGCTTTGGCAGAAGGAGGATCCTTGCTGATGAATTTCACACTGAGACAAGAAAAGGAAAACAACATACTAAAACAGACCTTGGTTTCTTTAGTGCTCCCGTTCTATGCTGCTGTCTTAACACACTCATTAATCATTTACCCTGCACCATGCCTTTCCACCCAAGCACCATCTCTAGGTGATTCTACACATACTTAATACCATTCTGCCAGAACAGTAAGGTCAAATATGCCCAATTATTACTGAGTAACCCAGTCCAGTCCAGGTCTCAGCACAGCAAGTTCACCTTCACTGAAAGCAGCTGCAGCCAGTTTTCAAAGGTGTTCAAAAGTGCAGCGTGCAACAGGTCAAAAAGTCAGTCCCCTACTTTGAATATGAACAATCTTCTCCTCAGCTCTATGCAACTCGTACATGTGGCTCATTTGAAAACAATACCACACTCTCAGAAGAAAATTCTGCTGAATACAGCCTTGACCATCCTGCCCAGGATAGGCCACTCTACAAACAGGAATGCAAGACTCATCAGAACAGATCAAGCTGAAGAAACACATTTCTTGACTCCTTAGGCCACACATTGAAGCACTGAATCCTGATATTTAATATTATAGTGAATGGATTGCAGTGAACTAAACTATTTATCAAAAAATGGGTGGGCAGCAACAGAAGTACTGCCAGTGATGTGTCTAAAAATTGCTGGGCTTTCAACCAAACAAGGAAAAGCAGTTTAAGGGAAGAACAATTTTGGTGCACCACTTCCCTCCCTCATACACATTGTTCTTGAATTGAGCTCTGCTTAGTTCAGAACTTAGGAGAAAACCTGAATCCAGAATCTCATGTGAAACCTGTGGCCTTGACTCAAAACTCAAACCCTCAGAGAGGAGCTGCAACATTCAGCATCTCCTGTGCCATGGTTTAGACAGCTCCCTATTCCACCAGGAAGTTTTGGAGATGTTTCAGTAAAACTTTTCAGCTGACAGTGTTGTATGTTCACCCACAAAGGTATTTTGCAGCTTCAGGTGTTTTGGACTTGGTCTAGGAGGCAATTGACTTCAGAAAACAATTTCACTTTCAATGCTTACTGAAATCAATTTAGTGATTAAAATTAAATAGCCAAGCAAATTACTGAAGCTATTTTCTTACTGCTCTATTACTGAACTATTTTCTTTTAAACTCATAATCCCACAGTCTAAAGAGAAAGCTTCCATTAAGACATAAAACAGTTCAGAAATTTTGGGGTTGTGATTTCGCACCTCCTACTCTGCTTAACCCAGTTTTATAGGAGTACTCAAAAGGACAGAAAAGGACAGGTCTGCTCTAGAATATTTATAGGAGGGTAAAATGGATGAATTATTCATTGTCAGAAGGTATTTGGTTAAAGTCATAAAGGACAAGTACCTAAAAAGAGTGCTCCAACTCATAGAGTTTCAATTTAAACCTTCTATCCAGGGCTGTCCAAGACCAAAACCCAGTTCTAGATCTAGGAATTAATGCTGTCATTCACATCCAGATACGTAGGGCCATTTGAAGTGAGGCTCCTGAAGCATCTCCCATCAGTCTTGTTCCAGAGTTTGCTAGCCCTGTCCTTGTCTACTATGTGAGCTCATCCCATACAATATTAAATGCTCATTACTTATTCTGTTATTTGACAATGGGAGGATCAATACATCAGAACAGTTACTACTGAGCCCTCTATATGTATGCAATACCCTGCTCAGGGGCTTCACTTTGAATTACATGGAGTCTGGTACATTCAATGTCATCACATGAAGCCATCCAAGACATAAAACACTGGCTTAGAGCCTAAACACACTCCAGCTCCTAATGCAAATGTACAGTGCTCACCTGGGGCAGAGCTTCAATTTTAGTTTGCTCCAAAGGGAATTTAATTCCTGCATACCAAAGCCACTCTGCAAAGCAAACTGATGTTTTCAGTGGTAAATTTAATACAGGAAAGGCACTCTGAAGACACACTACCACTCTAAAAAACTGAGCAAGATAAATGCAAAGCCTCAATGACTGCTGTTGCAGTAAACAGCTGGCCATTGCAGGCAGTGGAGTTCAGGACACAGGCAGGCAGACAGCAGGAATCTGCTTCTCAGTGAGCTCAAATGCTCTCCACCCTGAATGCATTGATTAGACACCACTCAGCTATAAAAGGAACCTAAAGGCATACAGAGAACCTAAATTTAATTCATCTTAACTCCACTCTGAACCTGAGTTATCTTTTCAGTCTGGTAATACATGTCTCAAGAACAAGTCTCTTTAGCCATCCTCTTCAGAAGTAGGAGGATACAGTTTTAAGTATCACATTGAAAAATTATTTAGAGCATTCAAAGGTAAAAAAATAAAATCTGAACTCAAATAATTTTCAAGTGCTAAGTTCCACTTAGGTCCATTAGAACACCTTGTGTTCTTTAAGGTAGTCTCTCCACAATTACTGTGACAAACTTCCCTTGCAGTGTTTGTTGGCACACATTCTCTACCTACAAATGAATTATAACTGCTTCTATGACCTCTGAAAGGGCCATCTTTCATACTGCCTGTAACAAGGCCTGTTGTGCTACAGCCACTTAATTGCCAATTGCTTATGACTAATACAGTGCTCTTGCACTCGAAACATCTTCCCAGACTCTTGTACAGACATCACCCAGGAGAACTGATAAAGCAATGCTTTTTGATGTGTATTAATATAAAATCCTAATGATCAACCCAAATTTTCAAGGACCAAACTCAGTCAAAATAACAGGCATAATGTTTGCAGGACTATCTGAAGCATGGAGCCAGCAGATTGCTCACTTCCCCACATTCCTTTAAGTGTTCATCTAGCTTTTGACACCTCAGGTATTTGTGCTTGGGAGGAAGGAGCTCTACTCAGAGCTGAAGTCCCTGAATTCCCATTTTGGCTGCACATTTGCACAGAGGAGCAGAAGTGGAGCTGTCCAACATAGGAACATGGAGCTGCCCTGACCATGGCACAGGACCATCACAGGGTGGCCATTGACAAGCTCTTCCTACTTTCTGCACAGGTTTTCAAGTTAAGGGAGGTGAAGAAAATTACTGATGTCTTCAGGCATACATTAGGGATACATGCAGGCATTCAGTGGATATCAGTGTTAAATTCTCTTTCAGTGACACTTCTGGAAAGCAAAGCTACAAAATCTCCAGACTTCTTCCATTTACAGGGCAGCAGCATTTACAAAAATGACTTTAAATTCTTCTGACAGCAGCTTTTAATGTTTCAAGGGGTTGTTGGCTTTTTTGGGTTTGGTGTTAGAATAATCAGGATGGAGGTTGATAGGGAAAATATTGCTTGATTTTCTTGGAAGCTCTGAGAGCTATGCAACTTTGGACAACCTTGAAATTACATGAACTTATAAACTCTAATAATCCTCCCAATCCCTCATCCCTAAGGGTCAGACCATCAATCATCAGTCTGAAACATTTGGCAAAGTAAAATCCTAAATTACTGGTAGGTACCTAGTACACAAGATATGCATTCTTCACCATCATGACAGTTACAGCAACAGAATTGTTCAAAAGTAAGCATTAACTATTTGCATTTTAAATACTTACAGACTGTTCAGCCTTACCTACTGTTTTCTTTTTATTCACTGCACTGTCTGCCTTATGCCTTTTCTGTAAGGAAACAAAACATTTCATTACACCTCATTACACATCATCACAAATTCCAAAACCTTTATAGCTAAGAATACGACAAACTGCAAGATTGATACATTGGGTCCTTTTTGCTTTTATGAGGTTTTTTGGGTTTTTTTTTTAAAGTCACAGATCATCTAAATCCAAATGGTTTGTAAAAGAGTATAATTATAAACTTCAAAGTGAGAGTTCCTATGTTGGAAGTCAGGCTCAAACCTGTATCAATGAGAAAAAAAAAAAGCCTCCAAAGCTGGGGTTTTTTGGAAGAAAAACGAAAGGAACAATAAGGACCATTTAGATGGTAGACCTAATATAAATTCCACGTGCTGTTGTTGAGACTGATATCCAAATGATTTTATTCATCAGTACTTTGCAAAGCAGAAAGACCTCATTCTGATGTAAAGTATACAGGCAAGTTAGTGCAGATTGTCCCAAAAACAGTCTGCTCTGTCCTCAAGTTGCTTGTCTCCCCTCAACACCCATTTTGAAGACCATCTTAAAGGGTAACATATTTGTCAGGACTCAACGATGTCTTTCCAATAAAAGCACTAAGTTTGAAGAAGAAGAAACAAATATCCTGATTTCTACTGTTTTCTTGCTCACCACCTATAAGGAAAATACTTATTTACCTCTGCATGTGACAGAAATTCTAGTCAAGTTAAGAGCTCTGAAAATCAAAAGGATATTTTGCTGCTGTTGAACAATGACTCAATAGACTTCAGAGACGCATGGCTTTACAGTATTTTATAGCTTTTTTTGAAACATTTGGTCTTTATAACAGCCTTCCCCACAATCATACTCACATAGTCTTCTATGATTTCTTTGATGCCAGCAACTGTCAGAATAAATAGCAATGGCACCAAGGTGGTATATCTTCCTGTTGGAGAGACATCTGGAATTTGCTGTGAACGGAGGGAAAAGAGAGCCATTTTTCATTTGTATTTAAAATTAATTTCCTCTACATTTAGAATTTTATGCAAAGCTCTCAGAAGAGAGAGCACAAGGTTCTCTGACTTGCTGCCTGATTTGTGCCTGACAGACATCCAGTTTCTGTGGGCAAACTAACCTACAGTCTAGGTTTGAAGAAACTATACCATAAAGTTAGACGATACTGCTGTTGTACATGCCTTTTATTCTAATTCTCCTCTCTTTAGAAGAAAATTATACAAATTATATAATTCACATGGAAGCAGTGATAATCTGGACTACCTGAACAGACAGCAGTTTCACAAGAATTCACACATTCTTTTCTAACTATGGTCAACAGCTCCATGTTTTATGACACCACTTCCTTTTACTTATTAAGAATAAAAGAGTCTCGACTTTATAAACTACACTGAAAGAAGTCTCTAAGTCTCTTACAATATCAGTTAGCAACTACATACCCCATTAATGTTACTAATAAAGTAAGTTTAAGAATTTCTTTACAGTTAAGCATAACAGAAATAACTTTTACTGCATTACAATTTCATTTTATAAACAAGGCAAAGCAATAAAACAATACCTGCAGTAAGGCAATGAAGAGGAAGAATGCATTTGCAGCTTTTCTTATCTGCTCATACAGGAATCGAGGTAGAAATGTCACCACGCTGTACTTGGCTGTGCTGCAGGGTAGAAGATTTTTATCTTAGTACTTCTTCAGAATATCAGGCAGGGATCATGACCAAAAAGTCTAAAAGCCAGTGTTAGGAAGCAATTCAAAGATAAAGTAAAGACCTATTTAGAAAATGGAGGAAGTAGCTGCTTTGGTTATGATAAGGAGCTGTACCACACAAAAGAGGCATCACACAGACCCAGAAGGCTGCTGGACCCACTTTTATCACAGGTGCCTCTGTTAACTGGATGAACTATCAGAGCATTCACCATCCATCCAAACATCAGCACCATGAAGAGGCAAGCTTTCATTTCAGTTCCAAGCACTTGATCAGGGGCTTACCCCTCATCAAAACATGGAATTTACACATTGGGGGAGGCAGAGCTGAATGAGAGAAGTTAGAAATTCTGCAATGCATTTTTAAAATGCCTCATTTCCCATTTCAGAACAACTTACACTCAGCTATGAATAATCCTCCAGAACAATACACACTTTTTTAGAGTAATGTTTTCTAGCTTTTTTCCTATTTTATATATATAAATATAAAAATATTGTAACTAACATATATGTAATTGAATAGTAACTACTATTTCTTCTGCCTTAAAACAAAAACATATTGCACTAACTAGCTTTAATCACCTATGTAATATCTTGTCATCCTCACATCAAATCCAGAATGGGCATAAGTGCAACTCCAGGAAAAAAATGTCTAAGTTGACATGATAATTTAACCATCAGCATAGAACCTTCACCTACTAAACTACTGACCATCAGCATGAGTTGGAGTTTTAACAACTGAGCACTTGCAGCTCAGTATGCCTTGCAAAGGCCCGACAAACAATGACAGGAATTTTGAGGGATCATTTTGTTTGGTTGCTTTGGTTTTGGTTTCATTTTGGGGTTTTTTGTTTCTGCTTTGTTTGGGTTTCAGTTGTTTTTTTTTAAAAGAAGTCTTGTATTTCCAAGGAACTGAGAACACTAAGATACCTCTTTCAAGAAAAAAAAAAGAAAAATTGTTTCCCAATTCCTGTTTTACTGAAGTTTCCTAGCAGTGCCAAGACAACCTTTCCATTAAGTCTAGTCCTCTCTCTCCCACCAATAACCTTTCCAGACCAACTGAAATGCACAGCATTACTGTTCAGAAATTATAAAGAACTAGGATAATCAAGTGCTTCAGCTACAGGATCTGCCTTTCAGAAGAGGCTGCTGCTATGCATAAAAGTCTTACTACCTTGATCCACAAGCAGCTGAGTTCAGTGGGGTTCTCCTACCTCTGCATGGACCAGGTTACAGAACTACATTCTCCAGCTTATTTGCTTTAACCACGTTCTCTTCCTTCTTATCTGCTTCATCCCCAGCTTCAAGCCATCTAACCAGACACTGCTGCATCTTTCAAAATCAAACAGTAACAAGAGGTAACATGGCACAGTTATAAAAAGCTCTATTTTGAACACTAGAGAAAAATTAGTGGGGTAAGTTAAAAAAAAAAAAAGACCAATTAAAAAACAATTAAGATGCATCTTGTCTTGGGAACTTGCCTCATTTCTTCTTCAAGCAACTACAAATCTTTCTATTGCTACTACTGCTCATCAGAATTGAGTATTTAAATACTCAATATTGTACAGAAATTTCAGGTGGTTGGACTCTATCATAGCTCATATCAACTAAGCCAACTGAGTGAAATCATACATCCACGTTTAAAGCACATAACATAGTCCAGTTATTATACAAATGAAATTACTTCCTTCAAGTGCTGTTAATTCCTTCCAGCTCAAAGTATTTTTTGTTTTAAGCAACATTTGCTTGGTCTCACGTGTAATACCCTTCCTTTAGTACAGAACATAATTAAACACATCTCAAAATTACCCTGTGACTTAAAAATATGGGTTAATCAAGTTCACAGTTTAGACCCAGCAGTGAACTCTCCAAGAAGTACTAATGAGACATCAAGCAATCACAGATTTTATATCAGAATAGTATTCGTCTAGGTATCACATTGCTATGATTATACTAACACAAGAATTTGACTGCAACCAAACTGAAACATTTATTAACACCATTCTACCACCTACCAACTTCACAGCTATCTGGCTCAAACATGATTCTTAACTCTAACAATTATGTTCATGCCAACACAATAAAGCTCTTTTGAAAGAGGTTTGTACATATTAAGTCACTCCACATATTCTACTGCTTAAGTAACTTGACAGATGCCTACAGAAAATGGGTACAGCTCTAATTAGAGGCAGGCACAGTCAGCTGTTACCTTACAGACCAGGAACAGCAACCACAAGTATGAATAAAAAAGATAGGTGTTATTATTCAAAAAGAAAACTTCTTACAAAAACCTAACCAGTAGTCTAAGCTGGGCAGGAGCATTCAATTGATTTGGCTCTGAAGAACAGTTCTTTAAATGATAAATATAATATTTATTTTTAAATAATATTTTAAAAGCCTTGTGCTCCCTCCCAACAGATAGATGTGTTCAGGATAATCAAAGCTCAGGAAAGTTACAATCTACAGATGAACAAGTAGAAGCTTCAGTCAGCTCACTCATAGCACAGTTTTGGTCACTAAAAATAAATAACAGGCAGGTTAGCTCTCTGACCAGCCCCAATCAGAGCCATCCTAACTCCCAGAATACGAAGTCTGCAGCTCACAGAACAGGTTGAGGCAGGTAGAGGAGGGAAGCACAAGGCGAAAAACAAACAAACTGGTTTCTCCTAAAGCAACAGCTGTTAACTATGCAAATCTTGCTTAGCTGCACAGGTTTAAAGGCTGAACAGGTGTGCAAACATTAGAAGTGGTGTCTCCTCTACAGCTGCAAGTTAATTCACATAAGTCACGTTTCAAGTTACACCACTGCTCAAGTCAGGAGGAACAGTACCAAACCCTATTAAACAAATGAATTTGTTTGTACCTGAGTACAGCTGAGACTAGCCCCACTGTTTCTATGGCAGTGCAGAGGTTTTTCTGAAAGCAATCACTGTATAATTTGGAAAAGATTACTGTCATTCACACGCTTTAACTCATTACCATACTACAAGGATTACCTAGTTATTTTAATAACACTCAAATGAAAAGTAGCAAACAGTGCACTGAGAAACTCGATAACAGTTTTCCAGTACAGTCCCTTTAGCTATTCATATGTAATTCTTGCACAACCACTCCCATTATTCCTTTTCCCCTCTTTCCCAAAAACATTTTATAAAGTCAAGTTTTATTTCACTGAATAATCCTTGAAGAGGCAAAGGCTGTCAGTAATAGAGGCAGAGCAGCTACTTCCTTGAGACGTGTATGTGCTGGCAACATGCAGCTGAACACAGCTCTGCACTTTTCCAGTCAGCCATCTAATGCACTTCCACCCCTTCCTACACAATGGCAACTCTGAGATAAACTTCACCTTCAGGATAATCATGGTTAAGAAAACAAGACCTCCTTGAGACACATGGGGTCCCATTTCCAGGGGTCACAAGAACAACAAACTGTCCTTTCCTAGACAGCATTCACACAAACCTACTCATGCTGCAGTTTGCATACTTGAAATACTCTCCAAGAGCTGAAGAAGGAGCATCACTTCATTGGTGCTCTTAACACACATCAATTTGCAGGAACAATTACTAAGAAAGCCAGGCACAGACACCTGAACCACATCAAAGTGGCTGTGTAATTAAAGCAGATGATACAGAGCTGAACTCTTCTTTCAGCAAACAGGCTTTGTTTTCATTAACACTTACAATAGGTCAGATGCCCGGTAACAGAGAAGGAAGAGAAAAACCCCAGAAAACCCAAGATGATCTGCTTGACTTAAGAGCTCAAATACTGTCTTTAGTGGAACGGTGTTTGCATGCTAAAGTCCTGCCAGGCACAAGACACTTAATAGCAAGACTGACATCAGCATGTGAGGCTCTGCTAAAGCTCTCAAGTACAGAAGTAGTGTGACAAGCTACTTCCAGGCAGTCACTACTGCAGCAGGAGGCACAGCAGCAAGCTTTACATATTTCAAGAGACATTAAGAGAAAAAACAACATTCAGTTATTACACTGAGTACAGAGAAAGCCCACTTACAGAACATCTCGCCAACAAGCTGCTGCCATGTAGAACACTGAGGAGGTTGCTCTAAACCCAAGTGTCACGAACAAGGCTCTTAGCAGTTGCATGTGTATGACAGGGAAAGGTCATCTACCTCCTTGCACATAGGGAAGATGGTATACTTTCTTACAACTTGCTAAAGAGACAAAAATCAACTTGTTTACAAATTCCCAAAAAAATACATCATGAGGCCTTATAAGAAGCAATTACTTATATGCTTATGAAATGATTATTGGTTGACTGAAAATTAGGTCCTAAATACCCACTGTTGGTTTTTATAACAAGAAGCAATTTCTGCCTGAACCAATGTAGTCCTCAATTCAATTGAAGGGCCTTGCTCTGGCAGATGAGTCCTCAAGACTACAGTTCTTACAGAGGATGACTCCAGCCAGCAAGGCTTTCACTGCTGTGTTTATGGCTGTATGCTTCTGTCAGCCAGGAAAAGGGTATGTGGTGCTTAAACACTCCAGACAGTCTGAGACAGTCCCTGAGCTTGGGGCAGGACAGAGGAGTGTGAAAGGAGCAGGACTTGCTCTTGCAGAATAAAAAGTGCAACAGCTTGAATACTGCAAGACATCATTGCTTGAAGGTCGCCAAAGAAAGACAAAAAAAACCCAGGAGTCATCATATTTTATCTGTCACCCAGCTCTGGAACAACCACTGTCCATAGTCCAAGCACTGATTTTGTTTCCATCTTTTCCCTGCACGCTGCTACAGTTTCTCCATAATAGCAAAGACATTTTATATATACAAGTTCATATATTGTCAAAAGAAGAAATGGGTTTAAGGGACATTCTTCTGTTTAGCTACTGAAACATCAAACCCTGAAAGATTTCCCAACAAAGCCGCAGCAAAACTGTAGATCAATCTGTTGTCTGAAACTATCCACACCAACAATAAAACTGATTGAGAGTATTCAAATGCATTAGACTGAATAAATTTTAACTTTGAAAACAATTATAGCAGCTTCCAGCTGAAGAAAACTTATCAGTGGGATAGTTTTCATCTCAAGCACCTCACCACTTCCCCACATTCCTTACTTCTTCATTTATAGTATGGGCTCCCAACAGAAGCAACTAAAGGCACCACTGTTTGGAAAACTTCTCCTCATCTTTTACAGGTGAAACTGACCACATCTTAGAGTTCCCAAGTCTTCTTTTCTCAAATCATATGATTTAGCGGAAAATTATTGTTTCCTACAAGTTTAAAACAGTCAGGACATATCAACCCAGCCCATTAATTTCCCTGCACATCAAGTTCCATTAGAACTTGTTTTATGGGGGCCACAATGGTTTGGGTTTGCTGCAATTTGACAACAAAACTTTTCAGAACAGTTTATTCAAGTTAAATTTAATGTTTCATACACAAATTATGAAGGTAAAAAAAGCAGACAGCTGTCAGCTAGACAACCAGCCACTAAGGCTGAGGAGTGTTTCAGACAAGAGAAAACCTAAATTAGCACAGACAACATTTCATATCATTCTCACATCATTATTTTCTAGTCATGCACATCTGAGTGTGGCATCCTACATCAACACCTAGTAAAATGGTAGGGTGCTAAGGGCAGTACTCAATGGTTACCATTGCTTGAGCAGGCAAGGAGTGTCAGCTACCCTTCTGCACAAGCTCCATTTCAGGAGCAGACAATCAGGCTGACAAACCCAGCCTGGCTGTGCTACCTGCCCTTCCTCCCAAGCTGCACCAGCAACAAGCTTATCTTCAAGTGCTTCAACTCAGCTGCTATCCTTACACTGTCAAGACAAAAGTACATGAAAATGCACTATGAACTCTTGTCCACCGAAGCACAACAATCCCATTACTTTCTAGTTCATTGGGATCACCTCCTAACCATGTAAGGATTTTTTAGAATTTCTAACCTGAAGTACCTTATTCCGAACTGCCCTGGTATCAGCAGCCCTACTGCCATACAGAGGCAGTAAAAGACTGCAACAACAAAGGTAATTGATGTTAATTACCAAAGCAAAAACTACTTCCACCAGGAAAGCCTCCTACAGTAGTGCAGTCTTAATACAGAGTAGGCACTGCCACAACTGCTTACACTCAGTTTAACCTGAAAACCAGACCACGTGTCACATTTAATAGAAGCAAGAGCAGTTTGCTTCAAAATTCAGTACCCTGGAGGCTTTTCCTAAAGCACGCAAACAGAAAAGGCCTTTCCACGAGTTCTCTATTCATTGAATCCCTCCAAAAAAAGGGGAATCCACGAGTTCTCTATTCATTAAATCCCTCCAAAAAGGGGAACAGATTCGTGGCTGGTTTTCAGTAACAAATACATTAAACAAAGACTGTTTAGAGACAGTACTAAGAGCTCTGAAGGCATGATGTTGTTTCAGCACTCGTGTGAGGTCATCACTACAGTAATGTATCCTTGCTTTGCAGTAGCCCTGCTGGCAAGTACAACTCAATAAAAACAGATCTGACCAGCACAGTTAACCTCAAAATTCTGCTGTCTAATAAAGTAACTTTAGTACCACATTTACTTGCTGTGCAAACACAAAATAACCTTCACTTAAACACAGAGCTTTGATATGAAGATGACTGAAAAAAATACCAAACAAGTCACACAAGCTAGCTAGCTGTCTAAAAGCCAGAGTGCTAGCTTCAGTTTTAAAGCCAATTGTTAACTCTAAATGTCACCACAACTAAAGCAGTGTTTATTTTAGTGACAAGCAGGGGCTGGTAGAAGAAATTAATACTTAGTTAGTCTTGGGAGAAATGTAATTATCTTCACAACCCACAGAAACTATGTGGTGTGAAGTTATTACACTTCTTAAACTCTACTTAGGTCCACTTAAGATAATTTCTTGCTCTTCTACCTTTTTCTACAGACCACTAGCAGTCAAGGAGACCTAAAAGGGGAAAAAAGGGACCCAGTTTAATTCACCTGCTGTGTTGCTATGGCTGATTTATGAAATTCATCATGCCAAAAGTCACCAAAACAATTTCAGGATACCAGAGAGCTCAGCATACAGCAGGTGAAAGGGAACTAGAACTCCCTTATCTGTGGTTGTTTTTCATCCAGACATTTCATTTAGGCAAAATTCAACAATTTAACTGTCCAGGGGTTCTTGACCTAGGAACAGCCCAAGACCAAAGATGCAGCAGCTTCAAATACACTGGTACAATCTCTATACACAACACAAGCATACAGTAACAAGTACTTTTAGTGAATTTTAATGGCCAAAATAATCATTCTATATCTTTACCCAAGCCTTTTTCATTGTGATAGATTCCAGTATCAGCAACAGCTGCACTGCAAGAAACAGATTTTTGCCCATTTAAAAAAACATGCTACACTATTTTTCTTCACTTAAAAACAGTATCTACCTTAAACTAAAAAGAGTTAAAGGATTAGTTTAACACATGATTAGACTAGTAGCATTCTTATTATAATAATACATCTCTCCTTTGAAGTATTTCAAAATGCTGTTCTGCAGTCAGGCAAGCAATCTGTTCACATGACAACAGAAGAGTATTTGAAATGTAATACAAACACAATAAAACAAATGGCCAGTGCTTGAACTCTACTAAGAATAAACTGGACAGAAATAGAAGCATTTTTACCTGAAGAATATGGGTACATTTTGGTGCAAGATGAATGCTGGGCTATACCACTAAGTGCAGAGAAATTTACCTGCACACGGCAGACTACAATCCACGCTTTCAACCACAGATCATAGCAAACACTACTCGGGTTAAAGGGTCAATACTAATTGGTCAGTGATACCAGCAACTCCTATTTCACCAGTGAGAACCTCCCCACACATTCCAAAAGCATAAACACCTCTAAATCACAACTGACTTCTACAGTACCTGCACAGAAGCCAATAAAGCAACGCACTTGGCTTCATTTAATGCAACACACATGAAATTAAAGGAAGAATAAAGATTGTGCCTACGGTTTTGTCACCAGCAAGCATCATGCAAACACTGATGGGACAGTCTGGGACTACAGATAAACAGGAGTCTGTTTAATATAGGACTTATGATTATACTAGAAGCCTTGTAACAGTCTTCAAGGCTAAATTCCCCAGTGGCAGTGCTCCTACCTTGAGAGACAAGAAATTTATTCTCACCTGTTTACTTGGGTTTTAAGATCCTGTATAGTTTAAAAGTAAACACTCAAGATTTTCTGCTCATTACCTTTTTTTAACAGAATTTAACTTTTGCCTGTATGGAAGACAAGTTTCTGAACTGAGGATTTTCTGGATATCAGAATGCAACTTTTAGGACTTTCCTAGTAGGTCAAGCTACCAAAGTCTGTTTTGATAAGAAGCTTTCGAGCAAGGCTTTTGGATTCAAGAGCCATTAAAAACAAACAAGTTGAATTTTGCCCTTTCTGAGTGCTCTGTGCCTGACCTCCCACTCAAGCCTCAAACTGAGACCGCACTTGGGGTCCTGCTTCAGATGAAAGTCAGATTTGCACCTCCCAGGCCTGGAACAGAAGAACATTACCTAGAGCAACACTTACAAGAGCAGCTCAAATGCACTTTGAAAATTTGGAGACAATTTCTAATGTCCTTAAAGTTATCTCAGCACAGTTGTTCTTTCTGGACAAATAAACTCAAAGTCCAACTTCTTTTGCATCAATATTAACACATGCAACAAGTGAGGGGCTCAAATCACTTAACTGGTGATTTTTACTGCATGCACTGGAAGAAATTCCTATTACAGTACTATCATACATTCAGAACAAGCCACTGGTGTCAGAATAGATTCTTGCAAACACCAAGGAACTGAATTTACATGAAAACAAAATTTATAGAACATTCTCACTTCAAGTAAAACATCCAGTCTTCACTGAGGATACATCTGGAAATGTGTTCATGGCATTACTTTGATCATCTCAGAAGTATTAACACAGCATTCAAGTCCCTACCATCACACTCCACCTGTATTCCTTTGGTCTTACAAGGCAATAGGGAAACTTGCTTCCCATCTTGTTGTGGGTTGACCTTGGTTGGACACTTGGTACTCCCTGATCTGTTCTATCATTTCTCTTTTCAGTAGGACAACAGACAGAGAAAATACTATGGAAAAAACCTCATGGGTAAAGATAAGGACACATTAATAAAGCAAAGGTCATGTAGAGAAGCAAAGGACAATAAAAAACTTACTCCCTACTTCCCACTGGCAGGCACACCCAGCCACTTCCAAGGAAGTAGGGCTTCAGTACACAGAGTGGTTACTCCAGAGCACAAACGTCACAGTAAGTGGCACTAAAGTTGTGTAGAGCAACTGGAAACTTCCCCAACATAAATGTTTCATTTCTCACTGGACTTAAAAGTACCAAAATGCTCTGGTTAAACTGACAAGTGTTTAAGTTATGTATGCTAAATAGGTTAAAACAGGTACTAGTTAGCTTTCATAAAAACAAACATTTAATACCACAGTACAGCTATGTTGGACAAAGTAATAACATTTGTTCATTTCTTACATATTTTGAAGCTTCTAAAACGCTTCAGCTGAAAAAGAACATAATTTACCTTCTATTAAAAGGTCCAAAAAGTAACACATACTAAGTGTTTCAAAATGAACAGAGCAGGACTGAAAACACCTTCTGATGCAGGTAGAAGAGGTGTTTCTACAGATGTAATCACTGCTGCTACAGGACAACAAACAACAAGGACAGCAGGTGTCAAGGGCCAAGCTAAATCCAGCCTGTAACACACAGCACTATGTTTTCAAATAGTTTGTTACAAAGTTTCCAAGAGCACAAAAGAAGTTGGCCATTTCTCTGCACCCCCTCAAAGTCTCATTTAGGCTGGAGAGACTGGGGAAGGAAGAACTGTTTGTTCTTTCTACATCCTCACACTTCAAGACTTCTGGAAGTGTTAATGCCATCTTGCAATCCACTTAATTTTTGCAATAGCACTACATGCTACTTAGAAGTGGTATTAAGAGAATTCTTCTTATCCAAAATTAGTTTGTCTTTATGCTCCCACAAATATTGGAGCTTGCTTTTACCAGTGCTTCTCTACCCACAGAAAGTTAAGCAGCTCAAGATGTTTAGAACATCTTACACAAAAAGCCTTATCACTAACCTACCCTCCTCCATGCTCTGCACTTCCATTTCTTGCTGTATTTTGCTTTGTTTTGAGCAAGCTTTTCACTCTTAATTTAGAAAACTTCATATGAACATTCAGGAATTCCCACTGTTATTCAGAGACTCCTTGATGACTACCAAACATATGACAGTCAGAACTCACACAATTTAAAACAAGCCAGTTTATTATTTTCAATTCAAGTTTCCACAAACCCCCATGTACAGTTTACATGCTTACCCAGCACATTGCTCTTGTGGTACACATGCTTCCTAGGGAGACAAAACACCTGCAAATCCAACAGTAAGAGAAATCCAGTGCTGAATGAAATTCTGAAGCTGAACACAGTTAAGCAAGAAAGTCCAAATGCAACAGAGAACTCCACTACACTTAAGTAACTAAATAACCAACCATTCATACTCCACACAAAGCCTCCTCACTCAGATACTACAAGCTCAGGTCACCTCTGCCTTCAGTCTCACCAGGCTAAGGGAAAAAAGTTAATCCAGAGGATGGAAAGAACACAGGCGATGTCTGTCACCCTTCAAAAGTCAAGAGATCAAAGCTTTCTTACTAAGCAGCAGCAAATCATTATAAAGTCAACTTAATTTCCAAGTGACACTAAGGAGCTAAGATTCCTAATCAGGTAATGAAAGTATTTCTACTTTGCTATTACATTACCTGCATTTTGTCCTTTCCCTCATAATATTCCTCATAACTCAAAATCTGCCTGTCAAGAGGTAAAGATGCAAATTGTACAGCTATCAGGGGCCAGTTTCCAGACAGCAATTGGGCACAACTGCTCTTTAGTAACAGCACTATCAGGAACAAGTTCTTGGTGGTAGAGCCACACACTACTTTTCTGTAAGATTTAGCCAGATCAGAACAGAATCCCTTCTGAAAAAACCTAAACTACAGATTCTGCCAGCTCTCTATTCCCTGCTTTTCCTTCTTAAAGCCAGAAAAGCACAAATAGCCAATGCACAGGAAACTGTTAAACTCATCCTTCAATTAGTCAAGGAAAAATAAAGCAAGAAAACATCCACTGTTGCTACCCTCATACAATAAGGAAGATATTGAGAAAATGTGTCATTCTAACTGCTCCTAAACCACAGACTTTCCCAGACAAGTACATAATGAGTCAAAGTTGAGGAGAAAACCACCTATAAGTAAGTTGCAGTGGTGCCTAGAACACCAGCACCCTTCCAGAGGATATTCTTAGAACTGCCCTTGGCAGTACACACAATAAACCAGATAATGGAAATCATCACAACAGGATATAAAACTCCTCTCTTTTCACAAAGGCACTCATTGTGTAAACTGTTCTTTGAACAATAACCCAAACATCTGCATTAACGAACAGAAGCCTGATAAATAATGTTCCTCCTTAGTCATGACAGGAGCCATCTGTTCATCCAGCTAACCCCAGGCAAGTGTGGCAAGCACCACCACAACTTGCTTACGTTATGCACCCTTGTAGCCCATGTTTCAGTCCACGTTATTTGTGTTTCCAAACTACAACCATATTCAACATTAATCATACCACTAAAAGTACTAACACACACACACACACCCCTACATTAAATGCTCCAAACAGAAAAGAAAATTACCTCTGGTCTTCAATTAAAAGACAAAAGTGGACCATAGCCTTTTACACATAGGGATGCCAGCTTGTCGTTTCTGTAATCATTCTTGTCTGGTTAGATGTACTTTCTCTTTTATTCCTTCCTATTCTATACTTTTTTTACATACTTAGCCTAGTTGTTCTTTCAACCGAACGCTACTTTTTAAGGGGACATTTCATGGAGTTTACTGGATTCTACCCAAAACTCCCACTAAATTTTCATGGGCTAACCCTCGCATCCAGAAATACTTGAGTAGATCCTCTTATACTAAAATTCAGTGCCCTACTGAAGTGAACACCTTTTCATGCATCTTGCCCACGCAGCTCTACCAGCTCCCTGCTCTCACTACTGTCGAGGGAAGCAGCTCATCCCTTGCTGCTGCTGCTGGATTCGCCCGTGCACTGGCCAGACCCTGGTACCCACCGCCGACAACAAACCCGCCCGCCTCGGCAGAGATGCGCTTTATTGTGTTGGAAGCTGGCGTGGGCAGGGTCGAGAGGCGAGGGAGAGGGACCCGAGCCCTGCCAGCCCACGGCTGCGGGGTGTGCGGGCTGCAGCCTGGAAAGGGAGAAGCGGGGACTGCTCCGTACCTGACCCAGTTGTCGCGGAACTTGCTCTGCTGGGGCTGGTTCAAGTAAATGGTGCGGGCTGGTGCCTCGTCCAGATCCGCCGCGGACGTGGCTCCGGACATCTCATCATCCGCCTTCTTATAGCCCGAGGTGGAACAGACAGGTCCTGCAAGGAGAGCGCGGAGGGGAGGCGGTCAGCGAGGGGCCGCACCCAGCGGAGCCGGGCCGGCAGCTCCAGCGGCCGCGCCGCGGGGAAGGGCCGCGGGTGGGCGGCGGCTGCGAGCGCGCCGTGCCCGGNCCCCGCGGGGATGGGCTGAGCCCCGCCCCGGGAGCACCACCCCCGCTCCCGCCTGTGCCAGCGCCGCTCCCGCCGGGAGCCGCCGGCGGCCCCCCCGTGTCCCCCGCCTCCCAGCCTCCTAGGCTCCCGTGGGAGGGAGGCAGCCAGCATCCCCCCGCACCGCCGCGGGGCTCCGGGTCCGCCCGGCTCCTTGGCGCTGCCCGCCCGCGCGCAGCGCATTCGGAGCGGCCGAGCCCCAGCCCGCGTTCAGGGGGCAGCGCAGCATCCCCGGCACAGCTCGCCCAGACCCCCGCGGCCGGAGCGAGCTGCCTTCATCCGCCCCAGGCACCGTGCCGGGGGCGGGCTACGGCCGGGCGGCTGAGCAGTCTGTCCCTAAAGCTAAGGCTCAGATTGAATTGATGAAAAAAAACCGGTATTGCTTCACACGTGCAGCTTCAAAGCTTTGACTTTAAGCGGCAGAAGCGTAATTTTCATGTCCCCCTGGTCTGCAGTGAATTGACTTCTATAAGCATTGTTTACCTTTACATTAAAAGAATGCAAAAGCATAAGGGAAAGGAGCTAGCTATTTCCTTTGTCAAGCCTCATTACCAAAGTTGTGCAGACAGATTTATTGTTTTCCCCTTCGCTTCTGAGCCATGGAGATACTTTAAGTTAGTTGAGCTGTAAATACATTAGATAAGAATTTATCAGTTTATTAAATAAGCCATGGATTTACGAACTAGCACAGGTAGCACTAGACAAGAGTAAGACAACTTGTTTCATAAGAATGTAGTAAAGGTGTTATGTTAGCATTATTTGAGGACTTCATTCAAAGGTTAACAGAAGCAATAAACTGTACTGTAAAGCAATAAAACTACTGTAAAGCCAAATCTATTTCTGATTTCTGTATGAAGCTATTGCAACAAGCTGATCTGATCAGACAGAGGCTAAAAAGGGCTCCTGCAATTAATAGGAGAGGCCCCCTGTAGTTACATCCTCCTTAACTCAAGTTTGAGCGAAAATTTTCAGTCCTATACAACCTTAGCATATCGAACTTGTATTGTGTGCAAACTTATCCTATTTAAAATAACATACTTTTAAGCTACCATCCTACTCATCCCACACTTTCCCAATGCTTGGTTCTGTATCGCCAGGGCAAACAGGCTCGGTATTCTCCAGGCGTCAGCCACTGGAGGGCAACGTTACCCATTCCTCGGACACCACGATCATGCACGCAACCTTTGCGGGGCCAATAAAGCCAATGTAATTAACAGGCTGATGTGCTTTCAGCAGCACCGCCTCTTGCCCGAGGTAAGTGTTGCACACTGTGAAGTCATACTTTGGAGACATTAAGCTGACTTGTAAGTTCGAGGCTAATTAATAGATTTTCTTTCATTTCAGTTGATACCAATTCAGACAGCAAAAATATGCCAACTTGATCATTTTTGCTTTGTGAAAAGAGACAAATTAAGAAAGTGAAATATGAAGACTACACACTGTGCAAGGCTATGCCATTATGATACTATATTAAGTTACTCAGCCTGAAGGAGCTTGCCATGACACAGAAGACCACTCAGCCTTGCTGAGTGGATATTTTCCCCTTCAGAAAAACAGAACTAAATGCACTACTGGATGTTTGTTATCCTTTCCCATTGATTTCATGTTGTGTAACTGCAAAGGAGATCAAACAACAATACTCTTAAGAGCATTAAGTGCAAGGAAGCAGCTTTCATCAGTTTTCCTAATCAAGTGCCAGAACTCAAGTGCAATTATTCTAGAATAAACATGCTGTAAAAATTGTTTTTTTCCAGAGACCTTATTTATTTGGAGGTTTTTTTCATAACTTCCTCTGATGCTTGAAATCCTCCTGCTGACTAGTTCTCCTCGCGGCAAAGTATTTTGAAGCTGTCCCACAACTTTAAGAATTAACTGAGTCAATACAGCTGATAAAGTTCAGCAATATTTAGGTTTAATTAATGTACTATGCTTTTGGCTGCTCTCTCCAAGACAGGTGTGTCAATGACAATTTGTCTCATTCTTTAGATGCGCTGAAATATTTTCAAAGCAGACTTACGAGTGTGTAGAAACAGCTGTAATAAGGTTTTGGGTTTTGAAAGTGGCTCAAGTCAGCTGCTTCAACTCTTAGTGGAATAAGGCTCATTTTGGAAGATTATCCAATAATCCTGCCCATCAGGAATGCCTTCAACCTCCCTCCCCCGTTACTAAGCAGATCACATCAAAAAGCCTGCAGACAGCGGTCTTTACTACCAGCTGTAGATCTCCTTTCCCTCCATTTCTAAAAATGTTAAGGAGCCCTAAGCTTCTGAGGGCCTCCTGGTAGGCAGCAGTCCCAGGGTTACACCCCCTTCGGAAGCATCCCCCTCAAGGACACCTGACCACATGCAGACCCATCACTTCAGCCATGCGAAAGCAAACTCTGTTTCTTGTTTCAGAAAGGCTGTGGATAAACACAGCAGAGCTGACCACCTCCAACAGTTGTGGAACTTTAAACTGAAGGCTCAGCAGCTCTTATTCACAGCAGTGTTTACTTCCAGAGGAATTAGACTCACTGACTTCAGGGCATGCAAACTTTTCACTCTCTCCCACAAGATTTGCACCTTTCCTGTTATTCACCCAAGGACTTAGTAACACTGCTATGCAATTTATTTTGCATAAAATTATTCATGCTTCAATTAGTAGATAACAGACCACTGTATCTCAGAGCCTCTTCATTTACTGTGTTTAGCAACATCAGATTCTGAATGTCCTAATCACATTGATCTTAAGTCTGCATCACAGAATTGTTTAGGTTGGAAAAGGCCTTTAAGATTCTCGACTCCAACCATGAACTCGGCACTGCCAAGTCCACCACTAAACCATATTCCAAAGCACCACATCTACCTGTTTCTTAAGCATCTTCAACGTTGATAACTCAACTGCTTAGATCCTTGTGGAATTTAAACGTTGTCCAATACACCTTGCTTCAATTCTGAGGCATGATACACTTTCTGCAGGAGTTTAATACTGTTTCCCACTGTGCTTTTACAAGTTCAATGAGTCAGACTTGAGTTAAACTCCCTTATAAAAAGCCTATTCATTTCTTCAAGGCTCTTACTTCACACTATTTAACGAGGTTTCTTCTTAAAAAAGATGGAATTAAAACTTGACAAAAATAAAGAGATTTTATAGCTTTCTCTCATCATTAAGAGAAACCAGACTTGATGTCCTGAAAAATTCATATGGCATTTATTATCACTTGAAAAGCAATGAATTATGGCTTAATACTCTTACATCACTGGGCCTGCAAATATGACATTTTTCCATGTGCATCTGTCTCCTTAGTGTCTGCTCAGTAACAGTCATAGCTTCTGTATGATTGAGTAAATAAAGTGTTGTGAATTCTGTAGTGTTTTGAAAGATGAGTCACTCGGGATGCTTGTCAACTGTCAGAAGTCACAAGAGAACTCATGCTGAAATTTGATCACTTTTCTCTTAAGTAGATTAGCCAGCTAGTAACTACTTCTAGCTTGGGGATGTGCTTGGTTGCTCTAACATGTGTTCCACTTTTAACAACAAGTGATTATAGAGCAATTAAGCCCCTCACCAAACCATCAGAACCACAATCTGTGAGAAACAGCTGGTTTGTACAGGAGTTCACCAAAGACTTCATTGTCATTTAGAACTAAAGCAGTGTTTAAGAGGGTTTACAGCCAAGAATCATACTTCTAATTCTGCACACTCTTTGTGGCATTAGGATCTAGTACAAGAAAGAGCTAAAGTACACTGAGGTAAAGAAGCTGCCCCCACTTGAGTAGAGTTGGACTACAATCTCCAGGGGTCCTCTCACTTTAAGTACTCTGTGATTCTAAGCTTAGACAGCCACAAGTGAAAGTTTAAGTAGCCATAAAAAGTTCCCTGTATGTGCCCAACTGTACTAGATGGCAGTACTGAATTGAGATATCTTTCCTCAGAGTAAAAGAGAGCTTCACTAAAATCCTCCAAACTTTCTCATTTACAGAAAATGTGGCATTTTTGTTGTTGGTTAAGCCTCAAAGAAAGAGTTACCCAAGTGAACATCTGAGAAGCTAAGAGCCGTACTTAGAAAGGCAGCAGACAAGTTTGGACTTTTCCTTGCACTGAAATGCAAATATGGCTCTCAACAAGCCACCCAGATTCAGTAACACCATCACTTCCTTGGGATGGCATTTTTTTTACAAGATTATCATCACAAACTGAGTACCAAAGATGACACCAAATGAGGAGTTCTGCACTTCAGAACTGTCAACAAGTTAATACATGAACAGTGACTCTGAAGCATGACTAAATGAGCTGGTTTTACCTGAAATACATTATTTCTTGCACTATTTCCCTAGCTGCCTTCACTGTTACAATAGAAATGCAGTTGCAAGTTAATCTAGAAGCACATAAGGCAGGAGTTCAAAGAGGCAGAGCACAGCATGCTGCCAACGGGAGATGCAGGGCATGAACTTCAGCTACCAGGTCCTCCAAGAGAGCTTTGTTCCACAGGACCGGGATATCTTGACCTTGAGTTATAACCAGTTTATGTGAAAAAAACACCTGATGAACAGTGTTACAGTTTTAATTTTTAAGAATTTAGAAAACTGCCACAAATGTTCAACAGTATAACATTGTAGGCAAACACTCTGACATACTCATGTCAGAACAAAGGAAGATCTGGAAGATTTCACAGCGGAGTTTTTATTTTCTAGCTCTTCTATTATGAAAAGTAATTTGAGATACGCTTCCTTCACTGTAGATCTATGTCCTACAAAGTAAGATGTCTTTAGGTCATCTGCATGCAAATACCAGAATTCATAATAGCAGCAGCCTTGAAGTTAATACACAAAAAAAATACGCAAAACACCTCTCACCTCTCTCAAGAATCATGCAAGAACTGTTCTCTTTAAATTACTGGAAATAATGTGGCTCTTTCATTTGCTAAAGGAGAAGCAAATGTGACACAGTATTCCTGCCGAAATTACATTTACGCTAAATCTTAGGATCAAGGAAAGTTGCACCATGAAATGAAGCCATTCTTTCCTAAAAAGAGTTACATTGAGTCAATGGGGTCTTAGGAGTGTTTTACTGCAAACTGTTTCAGTTCTGTAAACAGCTAGTGACCATAGATGTCACTAACGTTTATCTTTCATGAACTTAAAGCTTTCAGCAGCTACAGTTAACAAGTGTGGTACCCAATTAACTTTGATCACGAAAATATTAATAAATACTGTCAATTTTAATAGGCAGTTATAAAGCTTTCCACAGCTTTCCCAAGAGAGTGCCCTGCAGTTTGAGGCCAACCAGAACTTCTCTTCACTAAAAAACATATTTTATACATGATAGTAACAGGTGTAGGATTTCCACAGGAATGCAGAAGTTGAGTAGGAAAAAGGAGCACAATAAAGTACTATACATTTTCACCTGGGACTTCACTGGCACTGAGCTTCTGAGCCAGTAGTATCTAATCAGCTTAGAGGATTAAGGGTGCTTCTGTCTAGGATAACAAGGAGGCCGTGACAAATTCTAGTGACAGAAGATGGTTGTTAGCTTCAACATACCCAATGCATGAGAACACATGCACAGCAACCTTCAGACTATCACCAGGGAATGCTTCTCATGCTGGAAGCAAGAGCTCTCTGTCCATCTCCATCATTCCAGGCATTAGGAGCCCTACAACAGGTATTGCACACTGATAGGCTGAAATGCTTGCTACCATGAAACACTAGAAGTGGACAACAAATCAGTGCAGCTACTTACTGAAATGCCACTGCAGATACCTAAGTGACTACTCAGTTCAAGCCCCTCCACTGAGCAGCTTGTGCTGCAAGACACAAACAGCATTACATGCAGTCCCAAGGAAGGCACGATCTGTCTTACAGGCTAAAGACAATATGAAACAGAAAAGCTGGAAGTAAACTCAGGTCTGACTTTTTAACTGGTAAGCACATCCTCCTTTTACTGCAGGTTTGGATTTTCGGGGGTTCTTAGGTTTTGGGGTTTTTTTTGGTTTTCTTTTTTTTAAATAGTTGCATGCAGAAAAACTGCAATGATAGTAAGTGAGCAAAAGAACAGATTAGAGTTCTTCACACAAGATATTATTCTTAAAAGTTAACCTGAATTTTTGTCTGCCAACAGCTAAACTGATAGTGAAAAAACTTTGTGTTCAGCTCAAGCAACTTGACATAGCTATGGAACAGGCCTACTGTGAGTCAAACTTAAGACAGTGGGAGTTAAAGCTCTTGGATAACTCCCCTGTTCAAATCAGAACAGAAAAAGACATCCATACTTTGTAGCAGATGTTTTAGAGATGCACAGCAAGAAAGAACAGCTACTTTAAGCACAGCTGTCAATCAGTTTTGAAGATAGGATTTTTTTTTCTGTGCAAGATACAGACCAATAAACAAAGTGAGACTCAGATGAAGACAGTAGCTCCAAAAGGATATTAAGAGCAAAGGAAGCTTCAGAAGCACAAGAGAAGACCGAGCAAAGGAACATTATTCTCTGGACTCCAGGAAGTTGTCATCAATCAGGCTAACAGATATTGTGCAGGAAAGTAAACAGACACAGGTCTGTAACTTCACTCCTCCTCTTTACAGCTATGCAGTGCATTGATTATGAAAAGTAACAAAAATAAGGTGGCTATTGTTGGACAGGAAAGCCAATGGGATAATGCTCATGGACTTCTAGCATTCACAGTGCACTTCAAGGATCCCTGCAAAGAGTGTTGCTATGAAATGGGAGCTCAACTAAGCCAGAAGATAAGCTTGGATATACTGGTCAATCCAAGGAAGACCAATTTGCCAGTGGGACGTAACTGCAGAAGAACTGCAGTGCTCTAATAAATGCAGAGATATTCACAGTATAGGTGGATCAGTAGATGATTGTGTTAGCAGACACACAGCATCAGCAGCTCTCACTTCACTAAACTGCACACATTTATGAAAGACTTCTTACAGCCTCAGCGGATGAAAAAGCAACAGCTGAGGTTCAAGAAACTAGGAGAACCAGAACTCTGTTTGCTTGGCCCTCTTAATGTGAAGCCTAAACTGGAAAAGTATATGCCTTGTGAAGTTTAGTCACTTTTTTTTGTGTGTGTTTATCCAAGATTTAAGCTAAATTTGACAACACTAAAAAAAGGTCTTTTTGAATAATCTTAAATTACTAACTAGAAAGTTCTTAACTCTAAGAAATTCAAAGCACGAAACACTGCTGCTTTTGAGAAGCAGACTCCAATTGTAAATGGAATTGCATGCCACAGAGACAGCTGGAGCCTGGATTTTTTTGCATGTGCCCAAATTCATTTAATGAAGCAGCTAAATGTTGTCACAAGCAAACAAAACAGATTCCTAGCAGAACAGGAGAGACTTCTGAGAACTAAACAGCAGCAACCAGAATTATGCTACCTCAGGAGTTCAGCAGAAACTGTATACAAAGCAGATTCAGATGCACTGTCACACACGAATACTGCATATTTTTAGAGACAGAACAGAACTCTTACTGAGGGAAGGGATACGAAGCAGGTCCACCCAATAAAATTCACCTACCTCTGTATGAATAACAGACATTATTCAAAGCAAAAAATCAATTGGCAGAATACTCAGGTATGGGAAAGCAAAGGTGCCTAGAGTTACCTGTGGTCTAAGTTAAGGTCTCCCTGGTATATTTCTTTTTGCTTCTTGAAGTGTCAAAATAAAGGCTGAATGTTTCTATTCCCTCTAACAATCCTCATATGCAGCCTTGGTGAGACCACAAGAAAAATAGCACTTGGCCTAAAATAGCTCTTCTCCATCTCCCAAGTAATTTTGTACCTTCTCGCTTAATGTCAAAACCAAGCAGTTTCTGCTGATAATGCTGAACTACTAACACTGCACATGATCTATTCTTGTTCTGCCTCAAGCTTCATTGCCACAACTGTCAGCTAAATTCCAAGGATGAACATGTACCACTAGTAAGTAAAAAAGTGAATTCCTTTTTTCCCCTGCCCCAGCTTCCAGACTAAGCTTACAAAAACACATGGGGAACTAGTAATTGACACCAGTTAAAACAAGTGGTTTCTTGTTAGTTTCAAGTTCCCATATTGCACTGGACAAAAATGGGTGTTTCTAGAAGCTTCACTTTTATTCCATTCTTTCCTTCTGTTCTCCAAACTCACTCGTGTATTTGTGAGCAGTTTGTCACTGTAACTTGCACTTCAAGCAGGGTTCTTTGGTATATACAACATGTGTCTGATTTATAAGAACCAATGGCACATCTGATGCCTGAAAAATAAATTTCAGGCAGCATATAAATTAGAACTAATAGCCTGACACAAAGTTGAATACTCAGCTTCAGCAGCTACTGTTCAACACCAGAATTTTAAATAGGCAAGTACTGCAGTTCCAGTAAACTCAAGGAGCCTCCCAAGCTGTCTCTAAAACCCCTCAAGATCAAATCCAAACACTTCCTGTGAAACAGGTTCTTTTCAAAGCTGTTCAGACAATTTGCACTTGTCAGACTCAGATTCAACTCTGAAAATTGAGTTCCATATGTGGTTCCAGGTTTCCAACAAGTTTGCAGATACTATAAAGACACTAAGGCATCCAAAAAAAGTTATCAGTTTTTTCCAACCAACAGCACATGAACAAGTCCCACAAGAAACAGCAGTAAGTCAGCTCTGAAGGAGATAACAGAGGAAGTGGTTCAGTGAGAACTTGTTATACCAGGCACCAGCATTCTGTCTTCGGGGTTACTTGGTTTTGACACTCTGGGGAACAAGGTTTCTGCCATTGGTTATGCCACATGTCCCCACTTTACTGCTCTTTCCACAAATTACTATTTTTTTTAAATTCCTGGATTATCATGGCTTACCAACTGTCAGTCGAGTTCCAAACACATGTGCACATATTAAAAAACAATGAACAAGTCTTCAGCACTTGAGACAGTGTGGAGGGCACTGGATTTAGAGCTCCACATTTAAAATAACTTCAGAATTTTCACACACAAGACAACAGTGCAAATGCAGATTCATTGGGCAAACACATGAAAACACATTGGGTTCATTGTGTGAACTTTCAGTCTCTGAGATAAAAACTTTTAAATGAAGTTTCTTTTGAATTTTCTGCAAAAAAAAATCTTCCAAAACAGAGGAAAAACTTAAACCACAAACTACTGCATTTGACAATGCACAATACTAATGCTACTCCCGTCCACCACTCATTATTTGCAGTTCCTGGAATGTATCAGAGATATGACTGTTAAAACACTTTATAAAAAGTGAACATGAGGTGGCAGAACCTACAGCTAAATTGGATTCTTGTACTTCAAACAAGAGTAAGAATCTCTCCTGTGAATAATCCCACTGCTCAAGGAAGATCCTAGAATTCTAGCACTTTTGTCAGCTACACCTTGGATAACCATGACTATTAAGCCCATTTGTGGGCCATGTACATAACTATCTGGGTGATTAGTGGAATATTTAAAAACAGACATCAGAAATCTCCTTAGCACAACTGACAGTCACAGCGACTCCTTAGAAGAAAGCAGCTACAGCCTTCTTGCCTCACACCTTTAAGGCATATTTCCCTGTATTAATATTGGTTGAAGCTAAAAATATCTTTGGCGCATCATAATTCTGTTAGCATTCTGACACCCAAGTGCTTTTTTCCTTTCTGTAATGCATCTGTTCTATAACAATTTATTAACAGCTTTAAGCATATCAGCTGCAAGCACAGCTGATCTTGATTTCTAAGAGAACAATTTAAACAAGAAAAATAAATGGGTTTCCATTATATGCTCATGATTTAAAGCTGTTTTCTTCTACTAAAAGCCCAGAGGCCTATAATGCTGGCTTCTAGCCAACACTAGCTTAGAAAGATTTACTACATACATAGTGACCTTTTGCTCTAAAGCACTCCCAAAGCTGTTGTTCTTAATTCTGTCCATCCCCAGTTCAGTGTAATGCACAACAAAAAAAGCTGCCCACTGTAGGGTTACCTAGAGAGAAGCATCTCTTCCAGCGACAGCACAGAGACATGGTGTTCATTCCTTCTTGCACTGGCTGCATGGAGATGAAAACAGCAGTAGTCCTTCAAAGATCTCTACAGCATTAGCAGGTCTCAAAGCTGATTAAAGGGATCCCCATGGTAATCTGTGAAATATATGTTTGAACTTTCAAACTGCTCCGCACTGGATGCACAGAGGCAAGTGTGCGCTAGGTGCCTGTGTGTATCCATGCACAGAGATACAACTGTGGCTTTCACTGAAACATTCTAATACACTTCAACCAAAAAAAAAAAAAAAAAAAAAAAAAGTAAAATTCAACATCATCCTGTATTTCGGCACTTGCAACAATGATCTGTCCAGTTCCTGGACTGTGACCCCTCCTCCCCACCTCTACCAAGTTTCAAAGCACAATTTCTCAAATGAAATCCTAGTAGAAAGATGTTCTGTTTCTACAAGAGATGTTATCTGTGATGTTACAGGTCATGAGACCCATTCACCACTGCAGGTGTAACTTAATTTTTTTATTTACTTTTCTTGCTTCTGAACAAGACTAATAGCAAAGTATTTTGGCTGTCCAATAAGAAAGGTTAAGAATTATCTCAGCTATCACTTCAGCCAATAAAAACCCCTCTCCTTTAAGAAAAGAAAGAGCACTTTTCATCTTCTTTTCACCCACAGTAACCCCATTATTATGTGCCTCTCTTTAAAGTCATACCTACTTATGTTGGATACACCTTGGATAACCGTAACTATTAATCCTATTTGTGGGTCATGTACATAACTATCAATCACTAAGAACAGCTTTCCAGGGTCCTTCCTCCCTGGCAGTCTGTCTCCCTTCTTCCCATTGGCCCTCTCCAAACTACTTGCTTGCTTTCTGGATAGGGGATAGAAAAGAAAACATCAGCAGCTTGTTTAAAGCCTCAGAAGACAGCCATAGGAGGAAGCAAGGATTTGGCGTTTTGAACTGTATCAGGAGCAACCATCCCAGCAAAGCTCTGGATCTGTAGATTTCCCCATGGCCATGAGGCCCACTGGAGTGGTACATCTTCTGTTTTTATCAAGGGAGTACAGTTATGCCAGGACAGCTGTGTGCTCCGAGAAAGCCAGCCCACATTAGCAAGGGGATATGGGAAGAACCACAACTGGGGCTGTTAACTGCCAACAACTGCACCTTGGCCAGTTCAGCCTTTCAAAAGCAACCAGCACACCAACATTATACCTTCAGCTGTGGGGTTTAGTTCTGTTTGTGCCTGTGCAGAGCCAGCCTCCAGATATGAGGGGTATATCAAGCCCATCTCTTTCCAACAGGAAAGCTGCATGCATCACCTGACAATTGGCACAACAAAGGCTGGCAAGAGATAATCAAATATTTATGAGCAAGATAATGACAGGAAACCATGGAAGACACTGCTAGCTACAAGTAAGTGCTTTTTCCTCAGGAGAGGAAGGTAACTCTAAAATTTTAGGTGCTCTTATCCAGCTGTCATTAGGGAAGCATGTTGCATAATGCATGAGGAAAACATCCGAGAACAATGTTTGAGAACATTATCTATTCCCTACACAGATGAATCCATGAGCAGATAATGTTGTATCTGTTTGTCCTCTGCATATAGCTGTACTTCAATTTCCTTACTAAAAATATGGTAGAATCTCACCAGCTGACTAGACCAGCCTAGCCTAGATCAGCAGTTCCCTACTATGGGACATATGAATGACCTGTCTTGAACCCAAACTTATCTCACCTTTTCCAGGGTGGTGAGGTCTGACAGCAGACTGTAGAGGCAACTCCAACACATCTAGAGTATAGCAATAGCACCAGAATGGCCAGGCCCAAAATCAGCCAGGCAGGGTGTTCACTGCTTCCTGTCCTGGGCTCCCACTTACACCTTACAGCCTCATCCCAGCCATCACAGCCCTGCCAAATCTACCTTATTTCAAAGTTTCCTAGATCTCCTTACATCCTTCAATGGCTTGTGTAGATACCTCTGAGCTTCTCTCAGAGCAAGTAGAACATATATAAGCCATATAAAGGACACTCAAGAACTGTTAGGATACATTTTAAGCCAGTGCTGTTGGCATATTTACCATCAAGTGTCCTGCCTTGCATCAGTACTGCTTTTTATTATTGGAAATCCCTTCCAAGCATAATGCTGAGTATCACTGACTCAGTGCTGGCAGCTCCAGGCATTGACAAAAATGAGTCAGACATCAAAACATTACAAAAGCTTTTTTTAGACATCATAATGTTCAGAGACTTGGAGTTTAAGGCTTGGTTTTGTTCCTTCAAAAAAATAAGTATTTCCTCATCCCTGATCCTTTAGAGTAAACACATCTCATGTTCAGGATTGCCTGCAATTACAGCTCGATTGTTCTGCAATGCAGGCTCCTCTCCCCACACTCTGTTGAAAGTGAGCTAGGAGCTCGACATAAGGCTGATCAGAAGTATCATGAAAGCTGGAAGTACTTGTATTTTTCTTTAATGCTGAAGATAAAGTTCATCTCTGATGTAATAGATGTTTTTCCATAAAGTTTAGGGAAAACTTTCCAAATACAAGTAATTTTGAGTCCAACATTTATTCTAGCAAAATAGACTTGAAAATAAGTTTCTTTTTTATGTACATTTCCCTAACAGATTTTTGCTAGTTTAGCATACCTAGTGTGCATATGAACTGACTAGAAGGACTTGATTAAAAGCAGCTTACAAACAGAACTGAAAGATGGATAATTACTTAACCCATTCCTTCCCCAGGGAAACTGTTCACACTTGAGCAAACTTATTAACAACCACAGAGAATGACTAAATATCAGATCAGTTTATTATATATACATTTGTATCTGCTCCTAAAGTCACCTTGTGATTGTCATCATCTTGTTTATCCTGACAATCAGAACTACAAGCTAGGGGACAAAGCCAGGAATGCCCAGCTAAAATGATTCACCAAGGAAGTGCCACTTAACAGCAAATATTTTAGATAATTACCAACATAAGCACGTGAAAAGGAAAACTCTAATCATCTAATTCACAAGTGTTCATCCAGTCTCAATACATCCATCCACCACCACAGGTTTCCTTTTTTGCAGCCAAGGCACTAGGCACAGCTGGCTAAGAGAGCTGTGCAGCACTTGGGCAGCACAGGTGAACTTCTTCATGCAACAGGAACTGTTGTTCTTCCCCCTTCTTTCCAGCATTCCTACCTACAAGATACCAGTGCATCACAGGCAGGTACCAAGACATACCATTCCTGAGCTATTCTTCATCTCACAGATACCATTAAGCATTTTATTACTGAATGAACCTTCAGATGTCACCACAAGCACTTAAATCAGTTCCTGAACATTTTGGGTTTCCAGAAACCTAGCCTCAAAAATTTATGCAAGTTTTAATCCTTCCCTGGCCTTTGTACTTCACAAATCCAACCATGTCATTTAGTAATTAGTCCACACCCTTGTGGAATACTCCAATTTTTTAAAATCCCTCTTTTTACCATTAGATTATGGACCAGAACAAATTTTTGAAGGGTGATCCTTAATCAGGCAGAATGCAAGCTTCCTCCCCCTTCTCCATCTCCCACATTTTGCTCATGAAGGTAGCCTACCCCCCTCAAGGAGCCTGCATAAGCTCCTTTTCACCCCACACCTGCTGTAGCAGTCATCACTGCTTTCAACAGCAGTACTGCTGCCACTGCTTCTGCATGCAGACTCCAGCTCGCCCAGCTGTGCCAACAGCTGACTGCATCAAAACACGAAACACCGGCGGCATTGCTGCCATCATCTGATGTCACTGCAGTTCCTCTACATTTCAAATGCAACCTCACAGAAGAGCACAGAACTGTAAATGACCAGTGATCAAATTTTTCAGTTGTATTAAACAACAATTTCCAGAGCTTTGAAGTTGTCCTTATTACAAAATATTTTGAAGTCAAATACAGCATTTCCATCAGCCTTCCATAAATTCTGGATTTTCAAATCTAGATCTACTTTGCTCCTTAAGTTTCAAGTCTCTAAAGGAGAAAAAATTTGTTAAAGAAATACAAAGCAAAACTGCAGTCCAACTGCAAGTATGTAAATAGCCAGAGTTAACACTGGGTTTTGTTTTTGTTTTTGTTTTGGGTTTTTTTTCTGGGTTTTTTTTTTTTTTTTGGGGGGGCAGGGGGGTTTGAACAAACTTGAAAGCAATTTTTTGTTACTTGCTCAATTCAAGTTTCACATGAAAGGTACTACAATACCAGAGTGTCTCTGTGCCAGAACACATCTCCAAGGGCATTGCATGTTAGGAAGATATCTAAACATGCAGCCCCAGCAGTGAAATAGGGGCCTGATTTCCTACTAATGTTGGTCACATCCCTTACAGGAAAAACTGAGGGTATTTGTCAGAAACCCCTGAACAGGAGCTCTAATCTAGACAATAACCCACCCTAGTAGTTAGTCCTGGTCCTTCCCCAGTATACACATTGCTGAGGAATGAAATGGATAAATGATTCTGAGTAGTTTGCTGGGGAAGTTCTTCAGGTCTTAATCACTCAAGTTCTGACAGGTCCCTACACATCTAGCACAGGTGAGACTTACTCAAGTTAATTTTATGCAAGCCTCTTTCAGAGCATATTGTCCAATCACCAAAAATTCCCTTTAGGAGGTTACTTTCAATATAATACAGTTTTGCTACGATTAAGTCGAAGTTTCTTAGACACTAATCAAGCTGGCAAAGTTCAGGACTAGAAGCTGAACATATCCTAGAGATGATGGCTGCAGAGACAGATCTGAAGACACAGGCAGAGCATCAAGACATCAACTTTTTAAAAAAAGTTTTCTACTCCATCTTTACAGGTGAAATGCAAATACTTCTGGAGGCCAGAAATATATTTTTGATGCAGTTCAACATCACATTACTGTTGAGAGTTCTAGCAAAAGGAGCTTTTCCTTCCGCAGGGAGTAAGTGATCTGTGCTCATCAAAGAACACTAGTCTGTACAGAAGTTTAAACTGCTTACCACTATTAGAGTTCAGACTTCAAGGCTCTCCTCTGCCTACAAATACATGATCACTGTATGCTGAGCCCCTGTAGCACTTTCATTCCACACAAAGTGACTGCTGGAATGTACGTCTCGTACTGGAAGCCAGCAAAGCGCCCACAGCCACAAGCAGAGCTCAGAATGCTGCAGGTTGTTAAAAAAACAAGTTTCACCCAATTAATAACTTGCAATAAAGCAAATATCGCTTCATTCTCTGTACTTCAGTGTAGAAAGCAAGTCACTACATTAGCCAGGTTCCTGGCAAGCCAATGAGAAGGACTACAAGCAAGAAACCAAATACCACAGCTGGCTTAAGTGCATTTGTTCCTACTCTGGTGACTTCATCAGTACTGGCCACAAACCACGCTAATTAGCAATTACTCAAGTCTTGTAGCAGCTAATGATTTCTCAAGTCTGGAATGTACTTCTCTGAAGTTATATTTAAACATAAATTGTATTTGTTATGTAACAATTTGGATTCTTAGCATCTCACAACAAAAATATGACATTTTGTTTGAACATTACATTAGAAAGCCCATGGTTGAATAATTTCAGAATAGATTTGGTATCACCTAAACTCATAGGATTTTTGTTGGGGTGTACTGACAAGTTTTCTGTTCATTACACCTCACCATCCCATCCACCATTAGCTTAACTGCTATTGCATTCAAAAAGGTTAAAAAGCTTCAGCATGCTAATTCAAAATGTATCAGATTTATAGGGGTAGCATCTAATTACAAGACTTAATCCCTTCTGCCTGAGGCTGCTGGTTAGGAAAAAAGAGTGGCTGAAACATAGGAAAAACAGCTCTTTTAGTACCAGTTTGTCAGGGTATTGAAGTGATTTAAGTTAATGACACTGAAGTATCAAACCCCACTAGTTCAAGCTCATTTTTCCCAGTCAGGAACTTTTCAAATGCAGATAATAAGCAGGGTAATAACTGCTACTGACACTTGGTTTTTAGAGTATTTTCCAGCCAAGAGTTCAGGCATAACCAATTTGTGTTCTATTGTTCTTCTCTGCATGTTGGTAAAGTTCAGAAACCTGCTCTTCACCCACCTCCAGGATTTATCCCTTCAAGATGTATATAAAGCACCTGTTCAAAAGAGTCCTGAAGTAACATTTGCATTAGGCACCAGTTTTATGCTTTCATGATGGCAAACACTGACAGATGTGCATAGAATTGCCTACAGGGTCAGAAAGACCACTCTTCTAACAGGCATTTGTTAATAATGAAAGAATAGCTGTTGTGGATTCTGTTTTAAATATATTTCCCTGGCTTGTACAATCAAAGAGTCATGTTCCCTACCATGGACTGGGGGGAGAGTTAATTCTCAGAGCAGCTCAGATCTAGAGAGACCTCAAACAACTTAGTATTCAAGAATGTGACCTCAGATAATTTTGTAAGAGAGTTTTCAGTTTTATTTTTACCAGATCATCTCCAAGCTGCTGACTGGATGCTTTAAATCAGGAAATAGTAAGCACTTGTATGCAAATACATGGAGTACAAACAAGAAAAATCAATTTCCAGTGTCTCACTCTGTTGTGCTATAATGTTGTTTGAGTAACTTTAAGGTCTCTTAATCCTGATGAGATTAGTGATGAGTCAGCCAATTCCTGTTTATGGAATTTTAATGGAGAAAAGTATAACAATTTTGACTTCATGGTCGTGCACCACAGCCTATACTGCCATAAGGTCTACAGAGGACTCAGCTTTTCATGTCTGTTTATTCTGTTTATTTAAATACATATTAAAATCAATAAATGTGAGATTCATCACAATCCAGTAACCTGCTAAAGGAGGCCTTCCTATATTCCCCTTCTCCAAAAAAAATCACATCAAATACTTCCTTTTCAAAAGGTGAAGGGAAGAAAAGAAATTCCAATTGTCTTTTCCAGAGCAAAACGGGAGCCTGAAAAAACAGCCAGGTTATGCTGCCTTCTGTTTGGCAAAGTATCCCTTGACTAACCCTGAAGGTGCTGGGTCCCATCTGCCACCAGGGTTTGTCTCAGATCCTACAGCAGCCAGCAAGTTTCAGACTTTAAGAAAAAGTATGTATTGCTTGAAGAAGTTTTCTACTTTGTTTAACTTATTCCTCCAAGTTGTTGACATGTCTCACCAGAAATCCAGCAAGATACTGAAACATTAATTCATTTCAAGAATTTGACTTCAAGCTTCAATCTCAAGGCTCACAGCAAAGAAGCACACCAAGTCCCACAGCAGAGAGAACACTGTGGCCTGAAGCCCCCACAACTTGCTGAAAGAAAAGCATCTTGCTGAAGTATGACTTTTCACTATTATTCAGAGATAAACAAAGTGCACCATAAAATTAAGCACACTCTGAAGACAAGAATGATGTACACCTACCATAAACTGAGCTGCTTGCCTACAACTCTCCACCTAAGTATGCCTCCTTGGAGGCTTCTAATGGTTCATCTCTAAACACTGTCCCATTTATGCATACTCAAGTGCAGCTATTATCTTTAAAAAATGCATTTTTTAAGATACCTGGCATACAACGGTGAGAACAAGCATTCCATAAAGCCACCTTTCCTTCTAGATTATCTTAGTACTACCTACAGTAAGTGCACTTGTTGTGTCTTTTCTTTCCCAGAAGGAATTATTCATCAAGCAATCACAGTCAAAATTAAAACACCAACCATCAATTTTACCGTTACAGAAAATATGAAAGAGGATAACAATCACTCATATTCCCATTCTAGTGGCTAGAAGAACTCAGAGGCAAACATAAGCAGATATCACAGGGTGAGTCTCTGAAGTACTCCAGAGCGGTCTTCCACCACTGCAATGCAGGAGATGCTGGATCACCTCTACTCCCACATCTTCGATGCTGCCAGCATAGTGTATGACAAAACATAGGAGCTGACTGCACCTCCAAAGTCACTTTTGTAGTTGGACTGCCAGACCACCCCTGCTGTGTATAGTAGGGATGCAGCACTGTCTGCTGAAGTCACCTCTGAGTTCCGTGAAGACGTTCAGGACTAACAGAAGACCATTCTTCAAACACTGATGCACAAACTTGCCCAGCAGGAAGAAAAAAGCTTGCACCAGGAGCAAATTAGGTCATAAATTTCACTAGCAAGACAACCAGCTTCTCACTCACCTTCATCCCTAGTGGATCACCTCTTCAGGTAACATGGAAACCAACACACAGAAACCCAGCCCTTCAATAAATAGGAACAATGCCTATTATACCTCTATTATCTAAAGATAATACTAAATAATCATAGTGAGCTATTTGCAATTCTGTCAACTAATACCCTGTTACCTAGCTTGTGGTCTACTAACTTGGGCCACCAAATCAAACTAAAGCAGCATGTCTACTGATAGATAGTCCTTGAAATCCAGTTATCAACACTTTTGTCTCACTGTTATCAATGCAGTTGCTTCCACATTAAGCAGGCCTTCTACTATAGATGGCCAAAATATTGATGTTGATAAAGAAAATGAAGTAACTGTGAACAGTGTAATATTATAAATAGAGAACAGGTATTTTTCTTTCATCCTTTTAACATCCTCTCAAGTAAACACCAAAAAAAGCCAAATATTCACTATGTTAAGATAGCTCTAATTTGCTCTAAGTAGCCTGAAGCCACTACAGTTTCTTGCATTTATTTGCCCTTACATGAAGCCAGCATTAAAAATGCTATAGAGTTAATTTAGCTATTTTTTTCTTTCTAGAGGCAAGAATGCTAAATAACTGTAATAGGAAAAATAAAAACATTTAACAATATCTTCTTGGAGTGACAAGATGAAGCAAAGAAATGTATTCTTCATACCCCATAGCAGTAGCACTTCTAGAGACTGTTGCCTTCTAACAGGCCAGAACTGAACTCATTTACCAGCTGAAACATGGTATAAAAATGCATTTTAAAATGAAAGGCTGCACATGCACTAATCCAAAAGCAAACTGCATCACTTACCAATTATTGCCCAAAAAAGCCCTACAGCCTAACTTCTGGTGTCTAGCTGAGGAGTTAAAGATTCAGAGGTAACACATTATAGCTACAAGCACAGAGACCAAGCACAGCCTTTCCCCTACAGGTTCCCAAGATAGGTTTAAGGCAGCCCCAAGACTCCTCTCATAAAGATGTTCTAATGATTACTGGATCCATAGGAACTCCCCTATGAGCAATCTTCATTACATATCAAAACCCTCTGTTAAAAAAAAACCAAACAAACACCAACAGCAAAAACCTCAAAGGAATCCACAGCAGGCGAGCAGGCTCTAAGGTGGAGAGAGGTCTGTTCTGGCAACTGCAGATAAGCAGTCTGACTGAGTCTTGGGGAAAGCTGGCTTCAGCTACTACAGGGAGATCTAGAACAGCTCCAACAAAATCCAGATTTGCATCAAATGAAAATCCCGTACTGTGCCTCTTGTGTCATCCTTCAGCTTCTGTTTACCCTGAATGCTCTAACTAGTGCTGCCTGAAACCTGGAAGCTCTATGAATTCTTTACACAGCAGCCCTGCTCTAAACACACAGGGCAGTAGCAGGTGCCCTCGTGACTTCAGTGCTGACCAAGAGGCAGCAGGGGAGGAAGAGGAAAAGCAGCATGCAAAATGCACCACTCGCAATATTAATAGCACAGCATTCACTGTTCAGACTTGGTTAATGAACTAGGCTGCAGATAATTAATTTAATTTGTCAGAGGCAGCTTAGACCAGCCATTTGCTTGCTAGGCAGCACCTTGCAACAGCTATGAGATGTATGGACACAGCTGCTTCTAGACTTAATGGAGTAAGGGGAGGGGGTCTTGTAGCTAAAAGCATCAGGCTGCTAAACTTCCTTCAGCCAACAGCAATCAGATCACAAAGACAATCCCACTGCTTTATTAAAATGTAAGAGCATGTGAAAACACACATTAGAAAAGCCCTGTTTCTTCAAAGCATCTCATCTGTTATGCAGAGGCAAGGATGACTATTTTGCCTTGATCAGATATGGGTTGATAACAGCACTGGGGCAAATTTTAACGCTTAAGAACAAAACACAGCAGACTGCAGTTTTACTGCCAACCAGACCAATGCTGGCACCTCTACAGTTTGTGAGGGATCCTACTGCACAAGCCCAACAAATCCAACACCACGCCTTCATCTCACCACTGCCAGCTTCTTTCGCTGGGAAGGGCTCAGCCAGCACCAAGCCAGCCATGTCTTACTGAACCCCATTTCCTCACTAGTACTGCTGACAGCTTAGACATCCTCAATGCTGACCTGAGCTATGGCACTGTGAGAGAATGGCCCTGCAAAGCGAACCCAGCTTTGAAACAATGGGGCTCCCTCAGCACCCTTGAGGGCAACTCCCAACTCACCCTTAACAAATGCCCCAAAAGTCACATCTTTTAAATCTGAATTTGTCCAAAACAGCAACATAACATCCCGAAATCCAGAAGTCCATACTCTAGAGGATGTCAGCAGAGCACCAATTTTCAGGAAGACATTTATATACATGACCATGTGGGCATACCCTGAGTACACCTGTAAGCCACACAAGACAGCTGAAACTGCCTTTACAAGGAAACATTTGATTACAAAGTAAGGAACAAAGGTTTAAACAAACTCTCTTAAAACTTCAGGGTCTCAAATCTATATACCCCTTTTTTACACAGGGGGGACCAAGACTGATCCAGAAGCAAATTTGATCATCAAGGACTGACTGATGGATAAGAGCCACACAGACGAAGTTCACTCCCAGAATTTCTTCAAACCACTTGTCTCTGCTTTGTGGCAATATCACACATCATGCAGAAGACAAGAGAGAAGGATCACTTGGAGGAGGAAGTGACTAGGCTACTGCAGAAGCAAGACCTAATTTTACTTCATCCTGACTCTGTTAGATGAAGCTCCTGCTATTCAGCACAGGCATATGCATCCAAGCATTCATCTTAGATACTCAGACACGCCTTTGAATTGGCATGGAGCAGATCTCATCTGCATTTCTAAGAGCTTGCACAAGCCACCAAAATGAGCCTACCCAAGAGGGTACCCCAGCATTATATTAAAAGTTCTAAGGATTGAGTGTTAAACTAAGAGCAGCACATTATTAATCAACTACATCCTTGCTATTCTGCTACTTGTGCCATTCTCCAAATGTGTTTAACACAGAACAAAGCAGATATGAAAAAGATAATGGGGCTAAAAGAAATTATAGTCCATTCTCTTCACTGAGGCAACTTTCTTTTTTAAAATAAAAATCCTTTCAAGATGTTGATGAAGTACTGAGAAAATTAGATGGAAAACTGCAAGGTACCATTACGGAACATATCATGTACCAAGCCATGCAGGCTCATATGGGTTATGTGGCTTATTGTATTCATTAAAGGTTCACTACAACTGTTAGTGGGACTGTTAATGGAAGCATTCAAGAGAGGAAATTGGCAACCAATTCATTCTCTCTAATTGCAATATACTTTCAGCTGTCTCATGCAGCATCCAAATGCCTTGCAGAAAACAGCATGTAACTGCATAGTGTAGTAGCTAATAAAATTAGTCTATTGTGTTATTTATCTTTTAGTAATTTGTCTAATTTAATACCTACTAGCTACATTGAAGTCTGACGTAATGCAGGAACAAAATTAATACTGTCTTGTTAATCAGAAAGAAAATTTTAGCCCTCCCCCTTCAGAACAAGGACTGTTCAGCAATCCCACATGATGAAGGGAACACTTCATAACTATGTAGAAGACTGCACTGAATCCCAGAACTATGAGCATAGCCCACACAGACTCATCACACTGCTTCCGTGAGATAAACAAGAAACGCTATCTCCAGTGCAGAGTGCACATCATGGAGTTGACTGTTACCAGCAGAAAGTCAATATAAACCTCAGGGTAACTATTTTCAGAGCTCTTGGAGTAAGAGATTCATGGCAGAGGGACTCTGCTGTCCTGTATCACCATCACAGCCCAGGGCATGCAGAGAGGTAGCACATTCCTCAGATTCATTTTCTGGCTCTAACAGACATTTTCTTCACTCTAAAGCACCTTCAAACAGGAGTAAATATGCTGGTGTGAGAATCAGTAGCTGTCCCCACCACCTGACAGCTTCCAGAGGACTTGGAATACCAGACTGAAACCACCACCTGCCCAAGAGAGGAGTTGCAGCAAGGGGGTGGAAGAATGAATATCTGCATTTCAGGTTTCTTATATTTGGACCTAGGAGGGTTGTTACTGTACTCCCAGCCTTGAGCACCAGATGAAGAATCTAGTGCAGAACCTTTCATATTGATTACAACTGATCTGTATCACCAGGGACTACGAAAGCCAGAACACAGCTAATTATGTTTAGGGCAGCTTAACAAAGACATATCTGCACTAAGCTCAGAAAAGACTTGTGAACTTAATGAAAATCTTCCATGTAGGACAAGTTTATTTTCAGTGTAATGGATGTATAAACAGGCCCACAAAACAGAAAATTCAACAGCAGTTCTATGTTTAACCAAGGACAAGAAAAAAAGCTGCCATCACACGCCTCTGCCTGTCCCTGTCAGGAAGAGAGCACTATTGACAGATAAGAGAGGCTTACAGGTTTGCAGTATCAGCCAGTCTTATCTGTGCTCTGCAGCCTTAGCCAGAAGACCAGACCAAGGATGAGAATAAAGCTGATTGAGCTAAAACCTCATGTGGTTTCTTCCCTTTTCCTTTGAAGCACATTATATGAAAAATATAAATATTGGTCATTTTAATGCTGCAGCCACCTGTCACCATTGTGCCAAAGTCTTATACTATAAGCACAGCTGGAGATGTTTTCCCCAATAAAGTATTTTTATTTCAAAAATCCCAACCTAGTAAGCCTTCTTATGCTCTTATGTTCCAAGCCTTCTTGGAACAGCTATCTTGTCTGCAGCATCTGTACTGGATGAGTTTTAAAAATATTCTCTCCTCTCACCCACCACCCCCAAAAAGAGATAATAGTCTCAGTGGCTTGATCTTTAGAAGATACATTATGATGCTTTGACAGATTTTTCTGGTAATCCTATAGATCAGACCCTGAGCTGCTGCAGACCAGTGACAATGAATTTGATTTAGGCAGAGTTATGCTGACTGGACCCACTGAGACTGCAACCGTACAGGTCTCCTGCTAGGATCCACACAAAGCTTGTCATTGCTAAAACATCAAATGTATGCTTTCTGTTGAATCAGGATTCAGCTTGACCTATTGCATCATTTCTGAGATTTTAAGTACATTTGTACTGTATCAATCTGTCACTTCTGAGACATTCCAGTACCTGTCTGCAATAGGCAGAGTTTTATTGCAATTCCTTCTAGAATGGGCAAGGACAAGAATCACAGACCTTTTCAATATTTAATTATCTAGTATTGCATAGGCTGCTGCGAATTTAAAGGAAATTATGTTTATGACTCATGTGCTAGTACTGGAGGAGTTTTTTCATTAAAAAGTAGCCCAAGGGAGGAAAAGGAAAAAAAAAGCCCAAACCAACCAACCAGTGCTGAAAGTTGAGTATCAACACCTGGCTGATTCAATTTCTAATGACAGTGCATCCAGTCAGGTACAGCAAGCACTGGTGTTTCATTCCTAGGAAAGGCTTATCAGCTGGACTTTAGATACTAAGCCCAAAGTGGTGCTACACTCTTCAGGACAGAATTTCAGACAGTCCTAATCGATACCCACTCCTGGATTTTGAACATATTGCATAAGTCTTTTTGTGAAAGAGGAAACACCTTTTGAAAGAGAAATAGTCATTCTCACCCCAATATAAGTTTCACACACCCCCTTTGTTTTTAATAAAAGATCAAAGCAAATACTTAGTTCTCTGAAATAACTGTTGGGGACAAATTTCATATAGCAGTTTTTTTCTGAAAGCCTAGAAGCCTTATTTCTCTTCACTCCACAGATTTATTACAGAAATTATTTGGTCACATATGAGCAGAAGTCCCCAACTAATAAGCATTAACTTGCTATACCATGTTTAGAGGTCACTAGAAATATTGCTGAAACACTGTTTCCACACAGCTGTTCTATTCTGCTGTGAATAGCAGAACTACTCAGTGGAGAGAAGTCCCTCCCATTCAGTTTCTGTTTTAATACTGGGCTCATTGTTAAAACAACTGTTCTTTGCCACTAATGAGCCTTAAATCCTAAGAAATTTGAAGGAGTCTCTTGCATTAAGCGAGTGTACCTTTTATCTTTAACATAACTCCTACTATGCAGCTGTTGAGAGCCACTGTAGTGCTCATGTCACACAGGAACACAGAATGACAGGAAAAAAATTATAAATTTATAAGTGTTTCCTCTCAGGGTTTAGGTTTTGGCTATACTTTTACCAAGAAATATCTAATCACAGATAAAGGAACAAAATCATTACAATAAAAGCAGACATAGGTCTTGCTTACTACTAGACCATTACTTTAGCTCTGAGTAAACCTTCCTATCAAGAAAACAGGTCTTCAGCTTTTCCATGTAGAAAATTGAAGATAAGGATAGTCAGTATCTACCTCAGAGCATTAGAGTTGAACACAACAAAAATAAATTTTTTCAACAAGTGCAACCTTTCCTCCTTTGAAACCAAATTACCTGACTGAAATCCCAAGCTACAAGAAAGAACAAGTTTCCTAGGTGCTATAGCTTATCTTACCAAAATCTCCACAGACATTCTACTACTTTTTTCCTCTTTAAAAGTCTTCCTATCTGTGTGCATTAGCTTCTCTCACCCACAAATTAGAGATCTGGGGCTCATTAGTGTAAACAGAGCTGTAATAATTGTCATCAGGTAGAACTTCTTACCTACCTAAGCCTTTTTGCTGGTGAGGAGTTATTGAGCTTGACTCATCACTATGTTACCCCACCTCAACAATAGTTTCCAGCTAAGATATTTTTACTGTTTCTTTTGTCTAGAGCTGTCTTTTACAGGTTATTTTTTAATTGCTTTGTCACAGTATGCATGTTAAAACCTGCATAAACAATCAGAAGAAGTTACTGTAATTTTTTCTGCCTATTTTAAAGCTTAGTTCTTCTTAATGAATTTATTATTTGAGTCATCTTTCATAGCTCCTCTTATTGTGAACTGATTTTCCATTATCCATGTATATAATAGGAAAACTCCTTGAGTATCTCTTCATATCTTTTGGTGCATGAGGTAATTCTAAAGCATCTATTTCTGCTTTGACCTTAGTTTTATCTACTTGCCTTTCTTCTGTTAATCCAATTCTATTTTTGGCTACAGCCTCAGTCACAGCATAGTCTTCTAGTTGAAGCACTGCCAATCTTCTTAATGTAGAACTTCCCTTCCCCCTTCTTCAGGTTGTTAATCACTCTTCTCCAATTTTAGTCTACAAAATTGGATGTATCAATTTTCTTATTAGAATTGCTTATGTCAATAGATAGAATTGTTTATGTCAATGTTGAGTAAATAAACAATCTAGACAATAAAAAATAATGTCAAAAACCCTACAGAAATATAGTTTATAAAATTACCTCGTAAAAATAAACCTTTCAAAGAAATAGAGGATTAAATAAAAAGTCATATTCCGTTTATTTTGTCCAGAACATCCAGGTGGACATAGTTTCATGAGGACTGACACCACCAAAGCCAGATGGCAACTGTGAAAAAAGAATATAACTCTAATGGGCTGTAAACTTACCTGACTAAAGAAATATTTTTGTATATTTCTGTTTTCCAGCACCATACAAACACTGTGTAGCTGCCTGTAATCTTCATAGTGCCCTCTGAAGTAGATAACTAAAATTATTCCCTTGCTCTGGAGACACTGATGACAAAATACCTGGAACTGCAGTGGAACAGCTTTAGCTCCTCACGAGCTACCACATCCCTACTGCCCTTCTCTACCTCAGTAAATTTTCTGGCTTCTGCTTAGGATACCGATATTTTATTACTGAATGCTAGCTAGTTCGTGTACTAGTTCTGATGGAAATAAAAAATATGGTTTTTTACAGTTGCTGAGTCCCAAATTAATGACAATGTACACTCCAATAGTACCATCTGCCCTGACTAGATATGAACTGGTACACAGAAATATAAATCTTTTCATCTCATCTGTGGGCAAAACTGTTCTGATTTGATTTAAAGCCTGTAAAAGAACGATGCAGAAATTCATCAAGATGTTTGTGTCTGTGAAGTGCTGAGTATCTTAAGAAGGGACTTTAATTTTAAAAAAAGGGAGGAGGTTTCTGGTAGGAAGATCTAAGATTAACTCGTGCCCTTGGTTGTGAGGATTTCTCTATATAGAAGACGACCCTGATAAGAGAGTTTAATGTCTCTGTAAACAACAGCATTCCTAACAGGGATGGCAAGTACACACACCCTGGGAATCTGGCTATCTAATGAACCAAGAAGTACCAAGAGGAATACTAAATTATTTAAATCCCCTGCTATTTAGCACTAACACAAAATTGCACTGTCTCAACAAGACCATATCAGATTTATTATTACAGCTATTTTATTCCCATTTTTCTCTCTCTGGGGTTTTGGCAGAAAGCCCTCAAAGCAAATGGTCTAGGTAATTAGCTGGCAGGCCAAAATTTCAGCAAAACCATCCACTGTTGAGGACTGCATAATCTTGTTCTTTGCAGCCCAGTCTTACTTGATGGTGAAAGTTTAGGACTGTTGAAGCCTCTCCAGCAGTCCAGGCTGGGAATACTTACTGCTCTCTCCCATGCCATGCCAGACACAGTCCTTTGCATCTAAACTGAATTCCGACCAGAACCAACATGGCTAAGAACACTTGAGGGACAGAGCACAGAGGATGCAGTCAGGGATGGAAATGGCCAGAGATTTAAAGCAAGTCTGTCTACTGTGATACAAACCAGATTTCCTGTTTTCAGTGGAGATCCTGCACCTAAAGAGGCCTTCCTGGGTCTACTGAAGGATTTTGGACTTCGCACATGTCCTGTGAGATACTCTGTCACAAGAGGGAATGGTAATGGGGTGATGCTGTGTGTGGAAGATTCCGTGTTCACAGTCCCAACGAAGAGACCCATGACAGAAGGGCTACCTGGAAGGCACTAGGCAGAGCTCCATCTGTGTTTACTGGACAATTTTAGTGACAGCATACTTTACAACTCACAGTAGGAAGCTCACCTTCTCCAGAAAAATGTATCTTTAAGTCTTCCTATTATAGGGGCTCAGCACTATATATAAAGACCTGAAAAATCTGTCATGGTTTAACCCCAGCTGGAAAGTAAGTAAGTACCATGCAGCTGCTCACTGCTCTATCCCAGCTGGAACCAGGACAATGTCCAATTTCACAAAATGGAATAGATCCAAATAACTCTATAACAATGAGTTCCTTTGCACATTTGCATGGTCATTTATTAATACTTGCACTTTCCTGAAGTGTCTTAATTTGGGACCCAGACCCCCCAAAATTTTTTGTTTTTTCTGTAAGAAGTGAACTCTTTCTCCTCAGATATTTCAGATCTTTCTAGCCACTTCTTTCTCTTTCTGAAGACTGATCACCCCACTTTCTTACCCTAATGAAGACTGGCAGGGTTTAAAAACTTTTCAAAAACAGGACAAGTAAATTTCAGATTTGTAAATAAAATTACTTTTGATTTAAAAAAAAAAAAAAAAGAGGGTATGAACTTTTTTTTTTATTGAAGATTGTGGGAAAACTTCAGCAAGGATCGGGGTTTCAGTTAAGGGCTGATGGTGAATGGTGCCCCCTCTTCAGGCAGCACAGGATTACCATCAGTGTGGCTGGGGCAGGGAGGGAGAAGGCTAGCACTCTCTCCTCCTGTCTGTCTGCTAGGCTCTTAGGAAAGCTCCTTTTTTCCCCTGTGACCAGTCAGGTAAATGGCACAAGGATGGCTTGCAGAGGCAGACTTGTATTAGTGAAACTCTGGAAGGAGGATTTGACTGTTAATCTGTAAAGCAGAAGTGGTGCCCTCCCCAGCCTGGGTAGCACCTGCATACCTTAATTCCCCTGTCTCTCTGTCCCCCTTCAAAACAAGGCACAGGATTGATGTCAGTGCATTTCAGTTCAGTAGCCACGGGCCCTCTGAAGCAGTAACTATGCTGAGCCTTCCCAGTGATGCAGAGATGTTGAGTAAATGTCATCTGGATTTCAGATTCAAGCTTTCAGGCTAAATCCCGATTCCCAGCTGTGTAACTGACATGACAAATGCAGATGTAACCTCTGTATCTATTTCAGAGTTATGATGGCTGATACTGACTTTGCATATATTTTTTCAGTGTCTTCTGTCTCCCATTTACAAATAAACAGCATCTATTAAATAAGATGAGGTATCCTTGGGGTATTTAAAGGCACAAAAAGCCTGGGGTGCTTGTTTCATATATCCTTTGTGTAAGCATTGGGTTGAACATTCCTAGATCTCACAGGCACAGGATCTTGGAATGCCTTTACTGTGTTCTGTACAAATAGGCAGAACAGTGCTGGGTTAACAGGAGGTAACACCTGAGCCCTCCTTCTGTTCAAAGCAGCAAATGAATCAGGGTGATATTATTATAAGGAGATAAACACTTTGCTTTCACTCTTTCCGACTACCTGCTTATTTAATAAAATCAAATAAATGGGTTTGGTCCTCTGCATTCAAGAAATTAGGAATTAAAGATCAAAACCTCACAGTCAGTTTTAAACAAGATGTCAGGCTGCCTTCTATCCTTTGCAGAACCTATATGCTAATCTCATTTGTGTTAATCCTGAATTCCAACACTCTAAAAGAAAGTAGGTTCATCAAACTTAACTAAAACAAACTGACACATTTTGTTGGATCCCTTATGAACTGATACAATCATGGCTCTTCCATTTTAGTCCAGCGGAAGAAAAGTTCTCATTTACCTTTTTTTTGCACTTATACCCCAATGCAACAGCTTTCAAACTAAAAATTAAAACTAGAATTAACAAAAATACCCTATGTAAGGGGGGATAGCAGTGAAAATATACTTAAAATCTGCAGTATGTCTTGTGAATCTTCATCACAACATGAGAGTATTGAAAGTAGCTTACTGACACTTCAAGTTTGTGTTCATTTAAACTGGTTTTAGTGCTCACCACAAGGGTAAATACACCTGAAGCTGTCAGGAAATGACATGTACATGGATGTGATATTGTAACTGTAGGGTTTGTGTCACTTCTGTGAGAAGTCCAAATAGGTGGTTGGACTGGGTCACTCATTAAAATCTGCACCATGTCAGCTTTGCCTTATCATACCTTGGCTTGAAATACAAAACTTAGCATCTTCTGTTTTCAGGTATTTTTGCTCCATTGTAGCTTCCAGTAATCACATTAAAAGTGTCCAAGAATCTAGAATTACTGCCATGTAAGTACCACTCAACCAGTGGTCTGAAAGCCAGGAACTTCAAAACAGGCAGGCATCTATCCACTCCTGGGGTTGGAAAGAAACTGTCCAGGAACTTTTGTAGTGGACAGGATTCATTATGAAAAGTTGGCAACGATGCTAATCAAAAATCTGAGAGCTTTCCTAACAAATACTGGAATAACGTCAAATAATACATTTTCAATGTTTCTAATTTTTTTTTTTTTTGCACTAAAAATAAAGTTCCAAGCTTTGTAAAATCTAATTTTTTTTCTCAATCTACAACAGTGTCAATGATCTTTCCCAAATTATCCTTTGAGTGTACCAGATGAGAATTAGTTATCTAAAGCTCTCAGATGCCACGTCTTACATCCCTGCAACTGCTCCAAAAGGCTTAACTGGCTTAGCTAGACAAGATAAGAGACTGAAAGGGAAATATTTGTGGCAAGCCACACTTAAGAGCTGTCCCAGAAGCAGAAAGATGTTGCTGCAGAGATATTCAACTGCCTTTTCAGAATCTAGTATGTTGCTCTGCTCTACCAGCTAAATGTACCAGAAAGACTTTGTGATTAGCTCCCCCTTAAAAGAACATGTTGGCAATCAGGGTCTACAGATACTGTCTGTAACAGATATTCTAGTGTTTGTACTACTACAGACTTTATTAAAATGTGCCACAATACAACATGGTACAGGAAAATAAGTCTGAAACACCCCCCTGTTGCAGTGATAAAGCTAACACAGGTGCTTAGGATATTGTTTCACAAGTAGCACATCAGCTCTGTCAGATTCAAAGATTATTTAAAGGCTGTACTTGACAGCTCAAACAAGACTGGCCAAAGGGAAACACACCAGCCAAGAGTACCACCCTGCCATGAGTCTACAGAGCATCACTTGACAACCTTCCAGCAGAGCAGAAACAGATACCATAGTCGTTCATAGGGCCCTCAGCAAGGCTTCAATACAATAAAAATGCCTTGTGAATGCTGATTGGAGAGTGATCAGTTTTAGATGCTGACATCAGTTTTCAGATGATCATCCAAAATACCATCTAGAGCCAATGGGAACTATCAGCTTGAAACTTCTTGAGGAGGAAAGAAGGGTTACTGATAGGAAAAAAAGAAAATGCTTTAGAGCAACATCACTTCCGAAGCCATAGATTTCCACGTTACAAAACAAACCCTGCAGAGTTGGCAGAGACCAAGACTGCACTCAGACCTTGTGGCAGTGGAAATGCAATACTAAATGACTATTCTTTCTACACCCAGTGAGTTTCATTCAGGAAGTACACACAGCAGTTTCATCATCTTGGTGATATTCTAGGACCCTGAACAGACAAGATTTCCTTGCAATCATTTTACTGATATATATTTTAATCCTTCATGGAACTACAGTGGCATTTCTGCCAAATCACACTAGTAGGGCAGTGCTTTTAGGTCTACCCAGAAAATGAGAATACTGACTCACCCAGCCCAGGGAAGTATACTAAAAGCAGATACTGCCAGAGAACTAAAATCTGAAACAAAAGTCCTGTGGAGAGAGTGACAGAGAGAAGGAATAAAACAGTTTCTAAAAATAGAGAGTACATATGTCTGTTTGTAATAGAGTTATGAATACTCAAGCAGCATAAGAGAGTTCATATACTGGCTATACAGCAGACTGGAATTTTTAATTTTTATTAGATACATTAATTTAATTTAATGCTAGAAACAGAAGGGTAATGTCCTCAATTAACTCCTAAATAACTGTATTCCTTATTATATGAGTGGTTTGATCTTTAATGGATTTATTTATGATCTCACCTCCCCCATCACAGTAGGGAAAAAGAATGTTTCTTCTGCCTCTCTACTTAGGACCTTGGTTATTTATGAAGTTGCTCCACAGTAACTGTGCATAAATCACCTTTTTCTAATTCTAAATACCTAAGCAGAGGTATTTTAAACTCCCTCCTATTCTAATGCAAACTCTCACAGCCAAACAAGGTTTAAGCAAGGCATAATTTCAGGTTGGCCTCCAGTTAGCCCCATCACTGTCACCACCTCACTTTACAGCTGGGCAAGATCGAACCCAGCTTGAGAAGGCTCCCCTTTGTGCTTCTCTAGAAACACAATAACTTAAAGCGCGGGGTTTACTGTGATGAGCACTTTGTCAACAGGCCTAATTGTCACTGGTGTTTACATAGATAGCATCGTGCCTTTGATGTGATTGAATAAGCTGCACATTGTACGTGCCACTTAAACAGGGATGAAAAGAAATGGGAGGTCTGTAAGACACCGAATTACCACCACACAGTGTGAGTGTGTGCATGACCAAACATGGACTAAAGCAGTCTGTCTGTCCAGCAGTAACGTCTGCCACTGAACTGGTAGGAGTTCAATCTTCACCTGGAAAAGTTTCTCATCACAAAGTAGAATTCCCGTGTGCCAACGCTGGGGTTGCAATCATCTTGCTCAATGTTTCAGTAACTCTTGGTGATGCTAATGGCCAGTTAAAGCATTTGTGAGAAGTACATCCCTCTGATCAGTCCCCACTGTCACCACTCCTGCCAGGTGCATTTTTCTCAGCAGAATAGGGCTTTTATTCTTAGTTGAACAGTTTTAATAATAGTATTTCAAGAATTCATAAGCTCAGCACTTTGCTGCCCACTTTCATAGGGGTTGTTTGCTTAAAAATGTATCCAAGGCAACTACTGATCCCCCTGAAAATTTGGATGCAGGTATCCCATGAGTAGAGGAGACTTGAGTGAACTTCCAGGTTAAAGCTTTGTAGCCTTCACTGTGCTTCTTACATCACCTGAACTTGTCCTCCACAAAACCATATTATACTTTATTTGAAGCAGCAACAGCCAGATGTAAATCATGCAGAGCTGGTTATATATTTCACCTATAGCTCCTGTGCATTTCATATCTATCTATAGGAATTATGTCTAACCTGTAAATGACTACAGATAAAAATCAAAGAATCATTAAGGTTGGAAAATACCTCCGAGATTATCAGGTCCACCCTTTGACTGAATACCACCATGCCCCCTAAACCTTATAGCAAAGAGCCATGTCTACTCATTTTTGAACACTTCCCAGGCATGGTGACCTAACCATTTCCCTGAGGAGCTTGTTCCAATGCTTAACCATCTTTGCTCATCTTTGAGCAAAATACAAGTGCCTGTGTAGAGTTTTAACTGCTCTGTATGACACTTCCCAACAGTTGCAATCATGCTAATTATATCACAGCACAAAAATAGCCCAAAGAAGCTCTTGCATAGACATTTCTCAGAAAAATGGAAGAGATGGATCCTTTACAAAGAAGGGAGTAAGACTCTAAGATCAAAAACACAGCATAAATCATGAGCAAGTATTTCACAGGAAAAGCAGATGGAAAATGTTTAAAAGGAGTATTGTTTCATACCATGAAATGATGTTTATATTTCAGCTCCTCATGTCCTGGGAGAAGATTCTGTTATTACCTTTATACTAAAAATAATTTTCTTGCTGATGTGTATCACTGAGCAGTTGAAAAAAAACCACAGTAAATAACATTGAGATCAGTTGTACCTTTAATCCATTATAAAGCTGAAATTTGATTTTTTCCCTAAAAATAAAAATGCCGTTGTATAATCATCCAATGTCTTATTGACAGTTTCTTATTTTTAGTGATTTTAAGGAGGCAGGAAGGAGAACAACAAGTTAGTCTTTGATGTCTGTGGTTACAACAGTAAGGAGCTAGAGACTTTGAGAATAATTTAAATCTAATCCATTTAGCTCAGTTGATACAACATTACAGCAATAAAAAGGTTTACTTGTACAAAGAAAAAATCGATTGATGAGCAAATGCATAAAAAAGAAGAGCAGTGATCATCTGAGTGGCAGAAGGTGACTCCCATCTCTAAATTCTCCTTTTCACATCACCTGCTTTTCTGGCAAGTGCTTTGTACCACTGTTAAGCAGGTTTAAAACTCTATCAAATATACCAGTTACATTTTATATTTCATATTAGCACATGCCAAAGTCACACCACCAAATGCAGGAGGGTAGAAAATCTGAGACGAAAAGACATTGTTAGGCAATCACAGAGGTAGTGTTCTTCTCGACTAAAGAAGAATGTCTATAAGTTACTGAAATACTTTACACAGTATGAAAATAAATCTCAGTGACCCAAACTAAAACCTTTAGATTACCAAACTCCCTCGAAAGTAAACAAAACTAGCAAATAAACTAAAAGACTTTAAAGCAGGAAAGGTCTTCTCTTGTAAAAAGGAAAGGAGATAGAACATTTTGATACACAGATGCCAAAAAACCTGCAATGGATAAAGACATTTGCCAGACCCTAACTAAGGATGACAAAAGGGTGACCAGTTCCCCCTCCACACCACTGAGCTCAGAAGAGTCCTTGAGATTTTGCAGAGCCACCACACACTCACATCACATCTGAACTGCCTGGCAGTGGGCAGTGGCTCAGTCTCCAAATGTATGCTTTTACAGCTGGGTTCACACAGCCCAGAGCTCCTCACATGAAGCTGTTTGGCCCCCAGACACAGCAGGTCTGCACATCACACCACAACAGGCTGTGAAAAACAGAGCTACTGCCTTTCTGTGTCTGTTCCCTGCTGGAATTCAGATCATACAGGCTGGTAGTGAGCCACAGCAGCACTGATCCAGGTGAGCAGGTAACCATCTGATGGCTAATGTTGACACAAGCAAGGCAGTGGGAATACACAGGAATGGGGAAGGCAGGACTTTCTCTCTGGGTGGCAGAGAGATTGGTTCTGGTTGTCCTAAGTCACCAGAGCTGACTGTGGTGTCCTAAACCCACCACAGTCATATCCTTTAATTTAAAGTCTGTGTAATGAGTTACACAAACCTCTACTATGTAATTTTATAGGCATTATATATACAACTATACTAGATTTTACCCTTGTTATCCTTAAGGGAGTATTCCAGATAGGAAATACATTGTTCAAGCACTAGGAAGTGATCTTCATGCTAACAAGCAACCCCCATCTTTCTTCAAACTATCACCTAATTTGGATTCTCCTTATGTGAAATGCAGGAAACATGTAAAAGTCTGAAGCTGTGTATACATAAATCCCAGCTAGAAGATCTGGGTGCCCCAAGCACCTGCAGTATGACTGAGGAGCAAATTAACCACCTAGATCCACAAGTATAACTGTGGATTGTGGGTGACCAAGCACTGGAGCTACTCAAGAACTGTCAGAACACAGCCCTATGCAATGTGCTGTAGGATGACCCTGCTTGAGCAGGAAGGTTGGATCCTCTGTTGTCGCTTCCAACCCACCCTGCATGATTCTGTGATTTACAAAAGCTGAAGCATAACTCCTTATGGATGCCACACTGAAACTAAACATTCTCCAAGTGCCAAGCATCCAGTATCTGACAGGAACCTAGGTTTGGATTCCAAACGCTAAGTCACAGAAAGATCTGCCAAACTGCAGCTCTGGGAAAGGAGCCTCCCTATCACTCAGGATTGGACTGCAGAACTGGACACAACCCCAAACACAGGAAAGTAGAATCTGCTTAACTGCAACTGTTTCACCTGAACGGCTTAGGCTGAAGATAAGTAAAGCTGGTAATATGCTAAATCCTGCCCTGAAACCTGACCATTTCCTCTGAGCAGGCATTACACACCTCTTTGCTCAGCATCTCCCTTAGTTCAGCAGCTATGCAGAAGTCCCTGAAGTTCTGTCCTTGCTACCAAGCAGTGAGACCAAACAGGAAAATGTTACTATAGTGACCAGGTTGTGCAGAGGAGCTGAAGGGAAGGTGGCTCTCTCCTTTCAGCTAGCTCTAGCCTGGTTCCGTGAGCTGAACAGCCACGAGTGGCTGGAGGAGCTCTTCCAATACAGCATCATCCAAAAGCAATCCAGCAAATGCTCTCCAAGGTGCCCTGAGATTTAACCCAAAGCAGAGGTGATCAGGAAATGTGCACATTCCTCATTGAAACAAAAAGTGCTAAAGCAGCATTACACTGCTTTTACTCACCACAGAGACTGCACTAGGCACCTAAACATTTTGCACGGGAAAGGGTGTCTGTAAGTCACTGGCAATGTCACTGATGCTTCATCTATGCCCGAGTAGAACATACCAGAGCTAAAATCTGAATGCACCTTGGTCCTACAGAAGTCAGTGTAAGTCCTTCGGGAGCAAAATTCTACCTTCAAAGTATTCCACTTCTGTCAATTTCTTTATGAACTAGTTGGAAAACAGTTTCCTAAACGAACCTCTTAAGAAACCTTGTAAATTGCCACTCCGCAGGCTCACTGACGCTCTGATGAGAGCCTGATGCTCTCCCCACCCCTGATTACGGGACAGTGGCCCCTGACCGGCCTGGTGGGGTGGGGGGCACCCCTGTCTCCTCTGTACGGGCAGTACTGCCCTCTAACCAGAAGAAATTTTCCTGTCAAAAACTACCAGAATCAAGAGAACAAAGGGGGACGCCTTGCCCCCTCGGGGCTGTTCACGCGGCGGGGTGAGGATGCGGGGGGCCCTGGGGCTGGCGGTGGGCTGGATGGGAGGTGCGGCAGCGCCGGGGCGCGGGGAGCATCGCCGGGCCGGCTCTGCAGGCGGGGGCGCGGTGCCCTTGGGGCCGCGGAGCGGGCGGGCAGCGCTGCGCCCTGGGGCCCGCGGCACCTCCTCGCCGGGNNNCGCAGACGCCGCGCTGCGGCCGCCGGCACTGCCGCGCCCGGGCTGCGGGGGCGGGCGAGGCGCTGAGCCCTGGCCGGGCTCGGAGCTGCCCTGCCGGGGAGCCGCGCACGGCTCCGTGCGCCCGCTGTGAGCCGTTGCGTAAGGTGCCATAGCGTCAGGGCCTGGGTTTGGTGGGGGGGGTTGAGGTGTATGTCTGGAACTAGTATTTTACTAGACATTTTAGGCGCATAAAGCATACCCGGAAAGCCCCCGCTGGGATCAGGATCCCTAACCGGGCTTCTTTGTTCCGGTTACAAGGGCATCTTTCATCACTATGGCACGCTGCCAGTGTCATCACAAAAGATACCGTTCCTTCTCAAAATGTCCGGTAAATCGAGGATAAAAAAAGAAAGAGAGGAAAGATTAATCAATGTAGCACTTACAGCACGTCATCTTTCTGTGCAAAACATTTGCAACCATGAGAATTTAACTACTAAGGACAGGCAAAGAAGGAATGTAATTTAATAGGAAAAGAAAACAGCTAAGACAGCACCTCTCAGTCTTTACAGATGCTGGTCTTTACCAGGCATAGGTAGCAGCAGTTGCCACATCCTAAAGTGTTGCTTTCTCTACCAGGTGAACTTTGATATAGAATGGTTTAAGTGTGGCAGAATCACAACAGGACGAAGATATATTGAGTTTTGGGAAGATCTACTGCATAAGATATTGTCCCCATATCTTAAAGGTCTTTGACAAATATTCCCTGGTCTGTGTCTAAACTCCTTGACCATACAGAGTTGGGTAGCCCACATGATGGGTAATTTGGGTGTTATTTCAAAGATCATAAATAATGCCAAACCTATGAATCTCGCTGTACTTGTCTCGCTGTATGTATCCTGACATATAGTATGGAAAGTGATACTTTCCAGCTACAACTGCACAAAATGTTCGAAATAGAAATACTGTTGACAAACCACTTCGCACTTCCTAAACTCGAAGTAGTCCAGAACTGTGGCATTTCACACCGATTGAACTGAATGCATCATAGCCCACTGGAGATGTGTGCTTTGGGACAGGACTGCTGGCCACAGATATTTCTTGCCTGTGAGAAGCTTTTAGTCATGGATTTTATCATTCTGGGAGAAGTGGCCCAAGAGCTTTTGTGAATGAAATCATCCAGTGAATGCCCAGCGCTGGCATTTCTGCATGCCTTTCCCATTTTAAGACCATGACATGGAACTGTTTATATTCATGAAGATAATTTTCTCCCTCAGCTTGCTCTTTCTCCTCTCCACAAATTATTATCTGTTGTGGTCAGTATCTTTGTACCAGGAGGAATTGCCTGGAGGAATAGGGAATCTCTTCACAGATACTGTTAGCCAGTAGACAAATTTAAGTGAAGTTTCCCTTTGGGTTCGAGCTGTCAGCTCAAAGTCAAAGAAAATGCTCCCAAAAAAAGGACCAAAAAATGAATAACAACTCCTGGATTTATGTTTACCTTTTCATCAGAAATTAGCCCTCAGGTGAACTGTGTTTACAGTACATTTAAAGTATTGGACTGTAGTGGACTGTAAGCCGTCAGCCTGAGAGCTCATGTGGCAGCTGAGTGCTCTCGTTCCTTCCCATGCCCTGCAGTTGCTTTCACCCCTGCACAGTGTTCTCGAAGAGTGCTCCAGCTACACCACCATCTGCCTTGCAGCCCTGAGGACTCCTCACTCACCCACTTAAACCTGACTGCTTGAGTGCCTCAGGGAGATTTAATTACCCAGCCCACACCTCAACAAGCCCGAGCTGTGTCCCCATGGAAGGCACTCCCTGACCAGGCATTTCAATAAAGCTTACTGGCATGGAAGAAACAAAACACGTCTTTGCCCCTGCTCAGACTGAGGGCCTCAGAGGAGACCTACCTGCAAAATCTGTCTCAAGTCACAAGTTGATATAATTACACTGCAGCTGAAGTGTGTAGCTGCACACTTCAGCTGAGGGAAGCAAGTGGAAGCTGAGGGGAGCAAGTGGACTGCAAAAGTGTCCAAGGAAACCAATTGTATAGGATAATCTCGGTAACTGAGAAAGAACCTGAGTCCTGCTCGGCAGGCTTAAGAGTGGAGCCTGCGGGAAGACAAAGTGAGCAATCCAGAGCAGTTGTGTTTCTGAAAGCTCACGTTCATTAGTAACCAGCTGACAAGCTGTGGGTTAGCCCTGAGCTTTGAGGAAAGAAACAGCTCGTTTTCACCTTTGTCATTTTGTTATGCAATGCCTGTCTTTGTCATCGTGCTGATGTGCGCTAAATTGTGTATTATCGGACCATGAGTCATGGCAGTATTATTCCCTGGGGTCTGTCATAATGGCTCCATGGTTTGAGTGATGTACCGAAAAAAAAGCAGTTGGTATTTTTCAAATTACAGCGTGCTCACTTTTCTAGTATTTATAGCAGTGTACTTTCAAAGAGCTCAGTATGCATAATAATTATTTCAATGTAATAAATAAAGCAAAGGCAGGAAAAATGGTCCTGTAGTTAATGCACCAGACTGGGAGACAGGATATCTTTATTCTATTTTTGACTGTGCCAGATGCTGTCTGGGACCTCAGAGAGATTGTTAAGCCCAAATTTCCAAAAAGATGCATCCTCTGCTCCAATTACTAATGTTATACACAGAGATTGGTTCTGGGGGAAAAAAAAGGAAAGAAGCACACTTTACTCAGGATTTATTAGTGTAGTGGAAAACGTAGCAAGTCTAATCAAAGGTGAGAGCTAGTTATTACTGAAAAAGAAAGAAAACCACAAAGAAATTAAAGAATGCTACTACTACTTCTGAAAGAAAAAATCAGAAATAATAAACCATTTTGGTATTTTGTAGACACACTCTTCCTGTCTGTGGGGGTTTTTTGTGTGGTCCTTACCCTTCCAGTGCCCCTCTGGGACCAGTGGTCAACAGTGCTGGCAATGGGTGTCAGGGCTGCAGCTGGTCATTGGTGTCTTCCCAACAAATTCCTTGCTGAGAAAAACAAAGAACAGGGGTTTTTTAAATAAATACTTTTATTAAAATATTTTTGTGTGGTTTTTAGAATGCGCTCACACCTTGCTCTTTATCCATTAGTCTACTGCTCCACTTTACATCCAATTGTATTATGTGGGCTGCCATTTATGTACGTTACATACTTGTTCTTTGTAATCCCTCAGCTCTCTTTGTTCACTTCCCAGGTCTGCACTGCTTTAGCTGACTACTGACAAGCTCTTTGTAGCCCAAAGCTCTCCAGTGCCAAGGCTGTGCTCCTTTTTTTATCATCCTATGCCTCTTCAACAGTGTCCTGGGAGACTACTCCCAGGGGACTCTTCTGTCCTACCAGGCCTGTATTCCTCTATATATTACTATGTTACACAACATTGTGTTAGTTATAAAAGATGTTATCCATCATTATTATGTTAGTTATAAATATCTCATTCTCCACAACAGAACTTCTTGCCACTCTCCATATAAAAGCCACAGTGGCGCCGTACAAAGTTTAACAAAAGTAAAACAGTTAGACATAGCTACCTACCCATTAGAGACATTGCTGTTGCAGCTAAGTAAAAGAAAGCCACAGACAGGTCAATAAAAGCTCAGACAAAATGAGGCTCAGTCCTGAGGCCTCGAAAAATCAGTACAAAGCCTGTGGCCTCCTGCCAGCAGTGGTGGCATTAGGCTACAGGATAAGAGTACTTGCATGCAAGTTCTGTTTGTCTAACTCTGCTTGTCTTAAAAAAATAAAAGAAAAACAACATCTCTCTTGGTTTAAGAGATTGGTCTTGGTTTAAGACTCTCTTGGTCTTAAAACAAATCTTTGTGCTGCGGTGCTTTGCCCTTGTTTACATGCACAGGATCAAAATGAGCGTGATGCAGATAATGTGCTGAGCTACAGGGGAGGTGTCTGTCACTCATCATGACATTTTTTAAAAGGTCAGAAAAAAAAGTCAAAAAGTCAGGACTTGCTGTTTCTAGATTGATAGAGAAAGTGTGCTTGGCATCATTCAGCTTAGGAAAATAAGTGAAATAACTTAAGGATAGACAGATACAGGATGTGACCATAAATACATGAACATGTGGCAATGCATGCATGGCCCACCTGAAATCTCATTAAAGGAGCTGGAGTCTCCTATACTTTATAGAGCAGAAGGGGCTCAACAATAACACTCCTGTTACAGTTAGCCATACCCACAGATTTAACTTGAAGGTGGAAAAAAATGTCATGAATTGCATATTCAGTGTGGGCATAGGAGAGGGGTGGAGGGAGAGGGGAAGGGTAAATCATTACCTGTAAGTGCAATGGGAGAAAAAAGATTAAAAATTTGGAAATGTAGGCATCTTGATTGTTTACATGCCATTCAGGTTTTTCAGATTTTTGAATAAAGATACACGTAAATAAAATTACAATAATCATATTGATAAATTGGAAACTGAAATTTATACTCATTTTATTGCAGGAGGTGATCTGTGATTTGCCTGAAAAATACTGAAAAACTTAAAAATACTGAACCCATTCTATTTTGGCACTTGTGACAATAAATAAAGAAAATAGTGAAACTGAATAAAGAAAAATAATGTATTCTTTCTTGTATACTCCAGACTAAGAACTTGTTATGACAACTTCTTCATACCTGCAAGTTAGTTCAGGAGACAAATACCAGCATTATTACTTTACCAGAATAACTCCAAGATTGTATGGTTTTAAAGAAATATTTGAAATGCAGAAAGCTAAATTGGAACAAGTAATTTTTATTCCATGACAATGGTGTCAACAGAAAGAATTAGTCAGGCTGGAAATTGATGGAAAGCTCTGTGTAGAATAACCCTACAGGTTATTCCACACAGGAAAGACACATGGTACTGTAGACCATGCTTTAGACCTTAGCTTACATGGAGGCAAGTTAGTAATTAGCTAGTAATGAAGGAAAGTAATATATTCTTAAGCAAAGAAGAATAATACTGAATAAATTAAAAGTTTAATGAACAAATCATAGAATCATAAACTGGCTTGGGTTGGAAGGGACGTTACAGATCATTTTGTCCCAACCCCCTGCCATGGGCAGAGACACCTTCCATTAGACCAGGTTGCTCAGAACCCTGTCCAACCTGGCCTTGAACACTTCCAGGCCTGGGGCGTCCACAGCTTCTCTGGAGAACCTGTTCCAATGCCTCACTACCATCACAGTAAAGAATTTCTTTCCAATATCTAATCTAAACCTGCCTTCTGTCAGTTTAAAGTCATTCCCCCCTGCCCTGCCACTCCATGCCCTCGTAATAAGTCCCTCCCCAGTTCTCTGGTCAGCCCCCTTCAGGTACTGGAAGGTGCTATAAGGTCTCCCTGGAGCCTTCTCCAGGCTGAAGAGCCCTCTCAGCCTGTCTTCATAGGAAACGTTTTAAGATAAGATTGATTTCCAGAATGTAAATAGTTCTCAAAATGCATGAGGTGCATTTTCATTATTTTGATTCACTCCCCTGTCCCACAGCTAGATTGCTGGCTAATGTGAGTCCAATATTCTCTGGCTTTGTATTCAAGAGATTGGTGCAAAAGGAATCCAAGGCAGGCATAAAATACTGTCGTACTGATTTGGTGGCACTCACTTGGTACAGTTGTAAACAAATGCAGAAAAGCAAAAGTTAGTCCCAAGGAGATGTGCTCAGAAAGACTGAAAAGAAGCTTGAGAGAATGGACACACTTGTTAAGGTAAACCATACTCTAGAGCAAGTGTGTAAATATTCTAAATATGTTTTGAACCAACTACTATGGCCAAGGCACCATATGATCGGAAATAATGGAGTTCAGTATATAGTTTAACTGTGACTTAGACTTTGCTTAAAATACCTTGATACCAAAAAAAAAAAAAAAAAAAAAATCAAGTGCTGTGTACAACACAGAGTAATTAAAAAAAAAAAAGGAAGTTTTTTGCTGTGAAGATGGTGAGGCACTGGAACAGGTTGCCCAGAGAAGTTGTGGATGCCCCATCCCTGGAGGTGTTCAGGGCCAGGTTGGAATGGGGCTATGAGCAACCTGATGTAGTGGAAGGTGCCCTGCCCATGGTAGGGGGAGGGATTTAAGGTCGCTTCCAACCCAAAGCATTCTATGATTCTGTGACTCTGTGCATACCCTAGAGACCAGCACTCACAGCTCTGCTTGTTTACAGTGTTTTGACAGACTAGGATAAAAGGGTCGCTGCTGATGCCTGAGGTGGCCACCTAAACCAGAGACTAGGCAAGAATAAGAGAATAATAGTAGGTATTTATTTGAAGGACCTTCAAAGGTACACCCTGGGCAAAAGGCTACACCCAGTCTTTTGGACCCTGGGTCCAAAAGATGGACCCTGGGTCATGGGTTCTTCACACTTTTATAAGGTTGGTTCATTTGCATATCAGGGTTAATTCTCCAATTATAACTTCAGTTAATGATGTAATTACCCCAAGTTTGCCCCACTCTTCAGAAGTTTTTAGTTTACACATTTTGGGGCCTGGTGTCCTTGGAGAGCAAACCTAGAGAGGGTTTGTTGTGTCTAACCAGCACAAGAGAACAGCAGCTAACAAGCCACACGAAACTTCAGAGTTACACACTAGGCAGTACAGGATTTGAAAAATATAAAAGTTAAAACCTAAGGCATCACTGTTCCTGCCCTGCTGCTGTTCAGGAAACACGTCCAGCTCAACTGCCCTGCTAACTGAGGTTTCTTGTTTTGCTAGAAGCCGTTCCTGCAGGCTGGAAATCTGCTTCATGGACACCGGTCTCCAGGGAGCTTACAGAGAGGCACTGTCATCATTCCTATTTCCCCGGGGCGGAGGAGGCAGAGGGAGCGCAGGCTGGCGATGTCCCTGGCCTGGGGAAGGCCGTGTTCCCCGACAGGACCGTGGGAGCCGCGGCAGCACCTCGGAGAGCTCCCGGGGCCGGCCGCGCCCCGAGGCGCCGCCTCCTCCATCCCGTCGCTGCCGCCAGTGTAACAGCGGTCACCGCGCTCGGCTGCTGGCTTCCCTCGAGCCAAATTCATTTTGTTTCGGAACCAGCATTCATTTGAGGTCCCGTTAGTACTTCCACACCCAGAGAAACAAAGGCCGCGGGTGCAACGCCCAAGGAGCTTCTGCCCTGCTCTCCCCACCACCCCGCCCAGGGCAGCGCCGGCCCCGCGGAGCGCGCAGCGAAACCGGTTTTCCCCCATCCTGGGTTTTTTCCTCCCTCTTAGGGGAAGCTGGGGCTCGGCGGGAGGAACAGCGTGTCTCCCCTCGCCTCCCGGGTTCCCGGTGCGTAGAGTCCCAGGGAAGCGGGCTTCAGTCGCACCGCCCTCCCTGCTCAGGCTGCTCTGTCATATGAGAAATGCTCATGAGATCTCGGCCTTGACAAACTGCACCTGGACTAAGCCCCTCTCCAGCTTATCAGAAACACTGTCTGTTCCCAGGAAATAGTGTTGTCTCATGAGCCATTTTTTTTTTTAACAAGCAGCCTTGAAAACTTATTTTTCTTGCCTGACTAACAACCCAAGTGGAATAGTATTTCTGTGGACGAACCTTCAAAATTACTGACTTGAACTGTGGCCAGTATGAAAAATAATTGTGACTAAACCCCACTCTCTTACAGCCCTGTGGACAGTGGTCCAAAGGGAGATCCTTTTGAGCTCTCAATTCCCAGAAGATAAGGGGCTGATGTGTTTGTCTCAAATACAGGTGATGGATGGCTGGGGAGCCAGCCAAGGACTGTTAGTAATAATAGATGAGAATTGTTGGTAATAACCAAGGACTGTTGGTACCAGCACACTGTGAGAAAGAACAAGTTTTGGCTGGAGAAGGGGGGCCAGGTGGAGATAGGGCAGCACTTTTCTGTGAGAAAGATCCACAGCACAGTACAGCAGAGCACAGGAATGATTGGCAGGAAGTAGACATGGTCTGTAAGGTGGGACTGGGGCCACCAAAGACTCCTGTAGCCCTCTGATCTATTTCCAGAAAGGCCTAAAAGAACAGACTGCATGATAATTAATTAACATGGAAAATGAGAAACCAGTCTTTGGGGTGGAGAAACTTGTCAATAAGAAGGTGCTCCCAAGCCCAGGTGGTGCCCCCAGAGTCCAGACATATCATCAGCTGGACTGACTCAGCTGGATCACCGCTTATGAGCTGGATTGATGCTGAAATGAGGGCTGATGATATGTTTTCATCTCTCTTTTCCTCTTTATTTTTCTCTCTCTTTTCCTTTTTAAGATTATTCTTTTCCTTTTTAGTTCACCTCTTTATTTTCCCTTTTCCCTCCCAGCCTGCCATTTTATCCAAAACCCACTGCCATGTGCCTACTTTTTCCTTTCCCTTCACCCTATGCCTATACCCAAAATCCAGTGCTATGTGCATATATAGCAGGTGGGGAACCAATACCAATTTCCACATCAAGTGTGTAATTTGCTAATAAAACTCTCTGTGTGGACCCTCGGACTTTTGTCGCTCCTTTCGACCAAATGAGCATTTTGGAAGCTGAAGTGCTCCCTTCCCCTTAAGGGAGGGCTGTCACACGGTGCCCTGTTGCAGGTCACCTTCCCCTTCAGAGGCAGGTCTGTGCTCCCAGCCGCACACCGAGCCACCACTTGCTCCTTGTTGTCTGGCGCCCTCTCCTGCTGTGAGACACTTCCTCCTGAGAAGCCGAAGGTTTCATCCGAATTCAGCCGGTCCAGGCAGTGCACATGGATGCACCATGGGCTGCTGTGGGACCCTGTGCACTGGGGCTCTGCACAGGCTCTTGCTCTAAGCGTGCTTCTGTCCTAAATAGTCCGGGTTATTCAAGTTGTTCTGCCTTCCCCAGTTCTACCACCACCATAGTGAGAAGGAATCTCATCACGGTACTTTCTGCGGGTTTGGATGCCTCAAATTGCATTACTCACATCTCACCACCTAGATCATAGAGAAAGGAGCTATAACTTGATTAATGTCAGAGTACACTGGATGCAGGGGAATAATGAGTGACTAGAATCAGCTGGGAGGCCAGAATCATAGTTTGAGATTCATGTAATGAGAAAAAAAAAAAAACCTGAGTCTGTACTCAGGAGTATGCCTTAAAATGAAGGGGGGTAAGGGCTAAATTTTAGAGACGTTTTGCTGAAATAATGTGATTCTTTACTCTCACTGTGTTTATTCAAGTTGACTGCTGTGTATATGCAGATTAACCTCACTGTATGCTCATACACATACTGGCAATTCCTAGTCTTTCAGTGTTTATATGTATGCTGCTAATATTGAACAAATGGAAAAAACTGTAAGCAAAATGTGTTTAAGAACACAGTAGAAGAAACAGTACCAGCAGCCAAAGTGCTCTATTCATGCATTACTCACTCAGAAAAGGGCAAGACCTCTGTATTAAAATAGCAACATGATATGCTTTCTTGGGCATGCATGCCTGAAGGTAAAGGGTGAGCCATTATTAATGCAGCTCAAATGTGTGTGAACTGCAAAAATAGCTCACAGGCTCTGTAAGGTGTGTCAGATGCTCAGGACTGTAGAACTGTGTAGTGCTGTGCAAGGAAATACATCACAATGGAACTGTCCTAGTACCACTGATGAGATGGAAATGTTCACCATAAAATTCAAGTGTTGTTATTGGAAGTACATGCAATATACTTTATCTGTCCCACTTTCCTCAGGACAAGAACCCCAATTGCGGGTTATAAATGCCTGAAGTAAGGCCTTCAAAAGGACTGATTAAAATAATGGGACAAACAATGGGATTAAAATAATGGGACACATATCCCATTTTAGCTGTTCAACCTGTAAAAGAAAATCAAAGCTGCATTTGTTTTGTTTCAGTGTGTATATGTTTCACTTTTGCACTTCAGGCAATTTACATTACACTAAAGATAAATTTAGTGCTGGAATAAACACCTTCTGGAGTAAGTGTGAATGCCAAGGATCAATGTGCACTGAGTATCTAGTGAACCTGCTCCAGGTCTCTTTCAGACTAGTCAAAGTCTAGTGGAAAGCCCAGAGGAAAAAAAAAAGAAATGGAAGAAATTTTGCTTTGAGGTGCCTTGTGTGTCCAAAAGGTGGGCTAACCCCATTCCCACTGTGAACATGAGCAGGCTGAGGGAAGTCTGCAGTGTGCTGGGCAGTGCTTGCCTGTTGTTGATGCTTTCTGGGTTCAGGCTGAAATCAGATTAGCTGCAGAGGACCTCAGGAGAGCTAATTACATTTTTAATTTTAAAGACTCATCTCTGAGTGCTGCACTGTCAGCATGGCAGCATCTTTTGTTCTGAATGCTGCTCTGACCACAGCTGGGTATGCACAGCTCCACAGTTATAACCATGGTATGTTACTGGATAACAGTAAACCTGAGCTTTCTGACATTTGCCCACTCTCTCCCTTGAAATCCTGCAGACTGCACTGATGTATGGTCAGTGCATTCAAAAGGAGAGTCAGGTCTCAAAGCCTCTTCAGGAGCTGGTAAATCCTACAACACACAATCAAATTAATGTCAGTGTCTCTTTTTAGGGGCAAATATTGAAAGAAAGGAAACTGGCAAGAATACATACTAATTTTTGTGAAACACTAATCCAGAGATCTTCTGGTTTGTCTGAAGAAGATCCCACCTGCCTCTTTTTCTGACCAGGTGGTCTATTGCAGACAGCTACCACAACAGTGACCATGCTGGTCTGCCTATTGCTTGTGACCGGGCTTTCAGCTGGCTCCTCATCCATCCTGAGACAGAGCTCAAGCATTCCTGCTGCTCTCGACACAAAGGGCAGCTCCTCCCCATCGCTGTCCTTCCTAAAGATCCTGTATCCATCCATTGCAGTGCTCCAGCTGTGTGAGCTATCCCACCAGGTCTCCGTGATCCTGATGAGATCAGAGCCTTTGAACTGCAAACAGACCTGATTCCCCCTGCTTCTTCCCCACGCTTTCTGCATTCCGGCTCTTGATATGCTGATTTCTTAGAGAAAGTGAGGTATCTGCCCCACCATCCTGGCCTGTAGGTCCTGCTTTATTTGTGTGAACAGACCTAGAGTGAGCCCACTGCAACTCTCTTCTAAGAGATTTTTTCTGCCCACATCACCTTGCACACTCCTGATTACCAACTCAGCCCACCATCTCCTCATGTGGTTGCAGGATGTCCTGCCCCTCTGCACATCACTCCTACCTGGCCTGGTAGTCAGGTTGGTTGGGCTCTGATCAGTCACTTGGTAGTTACCACATGACTGCACAGGGTTACTTCAGCAGGAGCTCAGGCATGGGGAAGTGGCATCTGCTTTTAAAAGCAGAATAGTTATTTCCCATCAAGGCAGAAGCATGAAATGGCTGGACATAACCTGCTGTCATTTACTGTTTCCTTTTATATTTCCAAATTTACATGTTGCTAATTGTTGTGTTATTTGGCACCATGGGAACCACTTCTATGTCATATATTATTAAAGAAGAGACTATTACAGAGTTATACAGGGCCATAATATCAGCTAGAAAGTCACTGATAGCATCACACAGGTAAGAAATAGAAAAACCTATTAATTCAGCCAGATATTTCTCTGTATCTTTGCAGGGGTATTATTCAAGGCAGTTCTCTGGGTCATTTTCCACATTAAGGCTTTTTCCACAGGCTCTGGATTAGTGCTACCAGTTGACCTCAATTTAATATTTCATTTTAAATAAACTTATTTGTAAGAATTCTGCCCACATTTCTGCTTTTCTCAATGCCACCAAAGGACAAGGCAAAAAAAGTGTTTGGAGGGTGGGGGTGGCAGAGAACTGAAATTTTATCACAGAAATGGATCTAACAGAAGCCAATACCAAACTGAATCACTAAGATTTAACTGGTCCCATCAATGCCATTTCTTGAGAAAGCTGAGTAACAAACCACATGCTTCTCCAATAGAGGGGAAATGTGGCAGGACAGGAGTATAGTAGTGGAGGCTTCACATTTTTTATTCCAAAGCCTACAATTTCTACAGAAAGCTCTCACTGTACTTTGGGATGTTCTGCTCAGCAGCTCAGTTTAACATAGCTCATCACAGATGACCTCATTTTGAACCATGAACACAATTGTGCTCTTGCAGCAAAATCCCACCTGAATGAAAGAAGGCACAAGGAATCTCCCTTAACTTCTAGAGCATTAGTGTAGCAATCCTTAGTAATTCTAAGGATTAAAGCTAAAACTGACCTTGAAGAACCTGACCAGCAAGGCAATACTGAGCTAAAGGCAGGTTTTCTACATGTGTCTTTTCAATCAGGCAGATTTCAAATATAAAAGGAAGTCATAAAGAAACAAGGAAGCAGCAGAAGGCATATATATATATTTTTATATACTGTCAGCCTCAAGAGCTACCAGAAGTAACAGAAAAGAAAGTAAAAAAAGAAGCTAGCTCTGATTATCACATTTAAATCTCCTCACTCTTTATTGCAGCTAAGGAAGCACTCAAGGGAGGGGTCAACAATGTTTGCAGTAGTTAACAGCACAAATTACATCAGAAGAGATCTTAATCATATCCTTAAATCATCTAAATCTCATAATAGAGTTTCTTAGAACTACTTATAGGAATGAAAAAAAAAGCCCTTCTGTGGAATTTATGACACAAGTTTTTCACTTGCAGAACTGAAGTAGACATCCAGCAGCCCACAGGGGATTTTACAGCTGCCCTTGAAGGATGTCATGAGCAGATGTTCTAACTGAAGCACTGGGCTCAGGAGCACATTTGTCAAGGCCACTATATGCAGGCAGAGAAAGTCAGTAGGACCTGTGCACTTCAAGTACTCTTCCTACTGCTCAGAATATACACACACCAGATAATTGCACAATTCTGCCTTTCTCTAGGGACTGAGGTGCAGGTTGCTCAGACAATGAGCTTTGCAGTTTCTCCCAGAAACCCCTGGAGAACTCTGTGTTGGGCTTTTATGTACCGTAACAACTAACAGGCCAGGAACAGAGCTGGGGAAAAGTGGGGAAAGAATAAAGTGAAAACTGAGACTGAACATCAAGAACAGTAAGTCTTCTTATTAACCTAAAGGATATGGGTCAACAGTAATTCACACAAAACCTCAATTATTTAACTTGCAACTTTATTTTGGTGTAAGTCATTGGTATAAAGTTTAATATCTAATTATACAGATACTGGGGACTTTCAGGGAAGCTTATTTCGTCTTTTTTTAGTGTCTTTTGCCATTTGGTCCTCAGTCATGTTTCAAGAGGACTAATACTATATCTGTACCTTAAATTTCTGTACAAAAGCACTTCAAGTCTTTGTTTTGTTCTTCTGAGTAGGATGCCCAAAACATGCATATTATAGACAATATCATGGTCAAGGAAATGTTTCCCCTCTTTAAACTAAGGCAGTTAAAACCACAGGAATATCAATTGAGTAATTTGGAAGAGTAAAAAGGCTTCAGTGCTCATTTATTCTTTGAGCAAGTAGACACACCCTCTTGGAATTACCAGATTTGATTGCTGTCTGCATCAAAAAGACAAAGATTGTCAAAGACAGCATTTAATTATGTACATTTTATAATGCCACTAACCCATCCACTTCTGAATAAGAACTCATCAACGTTAAGAACTGTGTAAACCCACATGCAAAAATTGACATAGAATTTTTTTAAATAGAACCAAATTGGCAAGTTTTTGGAAAGGATATTTCAATGTTTAAAAAATAAGTCTATTTAAATGAGCACTTTGAGTAACTTAAATATCTTTAGCAAACATGTCCAGCAAGAGACTCTCTGTAAAAGAAATTGTTCTTAGAACAAAAAGCTAGCAAATGGCTATTTAGCCACTAATTTTTCAACACAGTGGTGGGTCTGTGTGAAATAATTTGTAATCTAAATAAAGCGAGTCCATTACAATGTTAAAAAACATACATTAAGCAAGACTGATTAACTATTGCATTTCTGTATTTACAAAAGTGCTTAGCATAACAAAATTACCTAAAAAAATAGAAACTTTACCAATATCATTTGGTTCTATGTGTGCTCCTAGACCTGCACTTGGAAAAAATACTATTTACATTGTTAGATTTCGATAAGTTTCCTATAATTTTTAAAGAAATTTAACAAAATTCCCCCCCAAATGGACTCCTGTCTAAGTCAATGCATTTCGTCTGGCTCATTACAAACAGAGCAGGAGCAAATCCTTGAGTGTTGAGCAGTACAAACAATTCTAGCCATTATCTGTGGCATTAGACCCCAAAACTGGCTGCCGACAAATCGGGCAAGTGGAATTTTCAGAAAGCCAGCGATCAATACAATGAATATGAAACTCATGCGTACAAGGTAACTGCCTTAGTTTATTCCCTGTTGCATATTCATTAATGCAAACACTGCACGTTTTACTCCGTTCGTTTTCAGTGTGAATATCCCCATAGTTCCGTGTAGAAAGATTGTCAATCTGCTCTTTGGTTAAACCTCTTAAATGATCATCATCATCATCTTCATTCAGCAGGAAAAAGTGGGCGAGTCGAAGGATGGGCAGTGTTCCATTCTCCACTAGGTTGTTTGCATCTTGAGACTGCCTGTTATCTTGGTTCTCATGATTGCGCCCAGAGCGTCCCCTCTGTCCATTTCTTCCCCTGCTGCCTTCCACTGCACGCCTGTTTCTAGACGAAACCTCACTTGGGTCACTGCTGTTTGCTGAGCTTGAGTTATTCTGTGCATCTGCTGAGCGATGACCACCTCTTTGTACTTCTGAATTAGATTCAGTTTCCATTAAAGAACTCAGTTCTCCAAAGCCTGTCATTATCTGTCTAAGGATTGATCGAAGAGCCACTGATGAAGGCTCCCCAAGCCCAGTTTCTGAAATCCGACGAAGAGGTATCCGTATAGTGCTAACATAGGTCCGAATACCCGCGCGTTCTGATCGTGATACCGTGCGCCGAAATCCCCCACTGTCACTTTCAAAGGTAACGGTGTTTTGTGACATTCCTACTCTAGAACGAGTTCTACTGGCAATGCTGTCCCGGTCCCTGTTTTCTCCAGGACGAATTCTTCTCACCTGGAGATCTAGCGTAATTGTTGGGTGCCTTCTGACAGCGGCTACTGGCCTACTAGATTCTTCCTCTTCCAAAGTTATTCCTAAGGACGGGGCTACAATTGAAGGCTGGGGAGCCTGACTGTTACCTCTTGCTTGCTCTTCAGTAGGCTGTGGAGAAGCCTGAGCTGTTTGTCTCCTACTTCTGTTGACCTGCTGTGTATTTCTATCCTGCCTCTGACCACGTTCCTCAGAACGAGCATTATCACCTTGCCTTTGCAGTGGGGAGCGGCTTCTGCTACTTAAGGTAGACCTCAGCCGCAAAATTTCTAGTCTTTGGTTTGTATTCATCCGGACATTAGTTCTAGCTCTACCCCTTCTAACCCCTGCAGAACTACCTCTGTCTGGCATTTCTCTTGGTTCACCAGCAGCTGCAGAAGTATTTTGTGTACTATTATTTGTCTGGCCTGTCAGCTCCCTCGTTCTGCTCCTGAGCCTCCGTGAGACTGCATGAGAGACTATTTCTGACCTTAGTGCCATGGCACGTCTTAAAAGCCTGGTCCTTGCAGCTTCGTTGTTTGCCTCTCTTGCAGCCATGCTCCTTGTTCGTGGGGCTACTGAACTGGCAATTGGCTGACGTCTTCTTTCTACGTACAGTCTGGTAGCATCTATATCAACGTACTCCTCCCCAGCTGTTTCAAAACTATTATGATCGTGGTTTATATTGATTTCAAGACTAAAGCGAAACTCCCCACTGTTTGGATTCGTTCGACTCACAGCTCTCCAGGTTTGGTTCCCACTCTGTCCACTGCGAGTGGCATTTCCCGTGCGACGAAATGTGTTGAGCCATTCAAGCAAGGAGTCACCGTTTGAGTTTTCCCCAAGAACTTCAGAATCTGAGAGAAACAAAGAATTGCAAACATTCATATAGCTGCATGCTCTGCATACTACAATGCACTCCAAATCCTCTACTCCAAATCCTCTTCACTTGCTGGGCTCCAACTTCAGACACAATACAGTAGCAGGGCACCTACTATTAGCTATGCTAATGTACAAAAATATGAAAAAATGTCAGCAAAATTCATCAGTTCAACCTAGAATTTTTCTCTCACCAGTAGACTCACTGAGAAATTAATATGCCCAGATGGCCTCTACTGAGCCAGTGTTCAGATTCAGGTGGTCCAAAGATGAAGTTATCAGTTAGGGAATATTTTAACAACTCATTTTGATATAGCACAGAAAAGAAAAATAAGTCTTGTCTTCTTTTGGAAAACATTTTAAAAAACTGTATCCTATAAGCAGTAGAATAAATGATGACAGAATCATTAAGATTGGAAAATAGTCCAGTTCAACTAGAGATAATCTTTCAACTCCCCTGCCAAGGCAGGGTCACCTAGATCAGCTTACAGGGGAATCTGTCCAGGTGGGATGAATGGTTTGAACACTTTCTCCTCTGGTGCAAATACACTCTTTTCCTATTACAATACCCACAGCTCAATTTTCAAACCTCCACCAACTACAAGCTCAGGAACAGATACAAGTGTTGTGATGAGGGCTAACTTCATGTATAAAGCAGGCCAATTGTCATGACCACAGTAAAAATTTTCCCTTGAAGGCATCAGATTAAGTTCTCCCTACTCCATCATGTCTCTATGTCCAGGAAACCTCCAAGAACTTTGGTATCTCGATTTCTGAGCTGCCAATTCCTCTCCTAAATCTGACTAGAACCAGCCAAATAATTAAGCCAGTATTTCTGGGAAACTGCAGATAGACAGTGCATGAAGCACAAGCCTCACTTGACTAAAACACATGGAAATGAAACAACAAAAGTGGCAAAACCGCGGAGAGAGGAACTGTTTTCCAATTAACTTCTTTACCAGCTGCTCTAATACATGATAAAAACCCCTAAAAACTGAAAAATTAAAATTTTTTGTGCTATTGCATTTACTAATGAAGGAAAATGAGGGAAAAAGGAGCAAGTAATTGTGATTAACATGAACAAGTTTTCATCAAGTATTTCAAGTTTGGTTTGGTATCATTAGGAAATCTCTCTTACTTTTAAACAATACCCAGAGGCACATTGAAAAAAAAAGCAAGAGAAATGAGTATCTCTTAAATATCTTTACAGAACTGTATTTATGCACCACATACTATGTGTCTACATAGAAGAATGAAGAATGTTTACCTCCAGGAGTTCTACCTTCACCTTCTCTGTTATCCAGATCAGACTGTGATGTCAGACGCTCCTTAGCCCCCTCCAAACGTTGCTGCAACTCTTCTGCTGTGATTTCTCCTGAATTAAGTTACATTTTGATAACACTGTTAGATAAGACACTATTACTGCCTCAACACAGCCATGCAGAAATAACATTTTCTATCTTGAATGAAAATCTTCAGAGGACAGATAAAACTGATGAAACCAGAAAGAAAACAGCACTAACATGAGATTATGATGCAGATATCAGAGGAAGTAGGTAGTGGGGTGGAAGAAAAACATGCTGAATGTGTCAAGAGTAGGCCAGCTTCCAGTAACAATTCAGAGGCCCCCAAAATTGCCACATATCAACAGAGATACTTTAATGTACCGAATGTTAATTATCTGGGTTTGGACATTCAAATGCAGCATCTTTGTATACAGGCAGAGTGTTATACTGTTGTTCTATATGGAGGTTTTTTTCCTTTCTACAGAGCCACAGAAGTCAGGCTGCTTGAGTCACAGTACCACACGTGGTGCCTAACAGCAGGAGTGTTACTCCACCTTATGCCTCTTCTACTGAAGGTATGCACATCTTACCAGGAGTGCCAAGCAGGTTTCGGTCCCTCATTAACCTGTAGTCCTCCTCGTTGAGTTCGTTAATGAATTGGTAATAGGCCTCCTCCCTGCTGAGGCGCTCCAGCTGCCGCTGTCTCTCACCTCCACCGTGGCTGCGCTCTCGTGAAGGCGCCTGCTCGTTGCCATTTCCTGCACGGTGTCGGGAGCGATCCATAATGATAATGCCAGGCCGTCCTGGACAAAACCAGAAGATTAGACTGCACAGAAAACACAGGAAGAATTTACCCAATTTACAGTAAAATGTTCCCAATGAATTAGTTTATTAATAGCTAGAGACGATTAAGGTGAACCAAGCTCCATGTTATTTGCCAAGACAACAGTGTAGTTTATTATGCAAATATATAAATACTTCTAGCTTGCTGAAAAATAGTTTCAAGCCCCCTTCCTCACTGAAAGGGCATATTGGTTGGTATGGCAACTTTAAAATAAAAATGTAATGACAGATTTTTTTTTTTTTAGCTAAATAAGGATATTCTAGAAAGTTAAAGGAATTAACATAAATTTTATGTCCTTTCTCCCAGGTAAAATACAACAGCAGCGTGGAGTATTTTTAAAGCTGAAATATAGTTAAAAACATGGTTCTCTTATTATTGGACTGCAATTACCCAGTCTAAACTTGTGACAACCCCAACATAAGACTATATTTAGTATTTCCACCAGTAATATCCCCCACATAACATACAGCCTACAGATTTATTTTTGGTGTAATGACTCTTCTGACACATCATTTGCATATTTTCCTTGCATCCTCTAATCCAAGGACTAGCTAGCAAAGGGATACCCATCTCCAGAAAATGGGTGTAAAAGGGATGGGCCGTACTTTAGCCACACCTCTTTGTCACTTACCAAACAGTGAACCAGTGGGACCACACTATTAGAAGGCAAGAATAACCTTCCAGTGTCAAAGAGGCATCATCTCCATTGATTTCTGTGTCATTACCACCTCTCCCTGGTTAGGAATCAATCCGGGGCAAATCAGCGCTCAGATCACTCCTCAACTTTTCTATTTTCTGAAGGAAACCTGTTCTTCCACTCTCTATTTGAAAGAGGATAAAGTGATCTTTCAATTGAGCTGCCTGTTTAACAAAAGGCATCTGTAACACCAGCCGAGGCAGATACCTGACAAAAGAGACCACTTCTCTAAAGAGATCATCAGACTGAGAAGCCCAAATCACATTACACCATTCTACTTGCCCGTGGGTAAATGTCTTTCTTTTTTGTTTGTTTGCTTTTTATCAATTCACACACACATAAAAGTCACTTCAAGTTTAAATTATGGGGAAAACACAAAAAACAGCATTCTAAGCACACTCCTGATCAATTATTAGTCTTCACAGGACAGGTGATGAGACAACAGACTGACTATTAGAAATGCAGTAAAAAAAAGCAAATCTTTATCAAAACTGCAAACAGATACAAAAAATGAGAAAATGTATTTGTCAACAGCAGAAGCTGGCATACATTTAATATACCTTTCTTACGTTCTTTGTGGGATCCATTGTGATGTATCCTTGGTTTCATTATTTCCACACCTCATGTTACTTCCCCCCACCAGCCCCTGCCCCTGGTAACTGCACTTCTAAACACTTCTTCCAAATCAATCATCTTCCTCCTGTGTCCAATACTACATTTTGATGCATTTAAAATCTTCTCTCCCAGCTCTAACTCAAAAGAAATTAAATCTGAGTATCTTCCCATCAAGACATTTTCCATTCCCGTATTTTTTTTTAATCACTGTTGCCCTCTTGGCTCAGCCTCACAAGCTGTAGATAACTGCTGACTTCGATTTCCCACAAGGGCTATGTTCAAATCAGGTCACTTCTCACATCACACTTCTCAACACAAATTTCTCGTCCAGATCTTCCTCTTACTAGCCCCGTTTCCTCATAACAAAAGCAGTTCCCACCCAACCCCTCCGTTAGCACGGTCATTACCTTGACTACAGCCATCACGACTATTACCATGAAAATCCCCAATCCATACTGCACTGAATACTGAAGTGCCTCTCTCCCGGGTGATTTACAACTTGAAACACAGGTGCAGCGGGGAGAGGGGGGGGAAAGAGGATTGATAAAATTAATTCCGTTTCACTTCAGGTTGTTATTTAGACGAATGCCTTAAAATAGCATGTGGCTGCTTGCTCGACAATGACCACACTAAGTTAACCAACTTCCCAGGTACATCACTGCACAGAAAAAAAGGCAAGAAATATTAAGAAGTCCATCACATGTAGTCCCCCTCAATCTAAATTTAAAGTGTTGTTCAAAAGAGAGGTTCATTAGTTTTAAGTTATCATCCACAGAAAATCTGGAAATCTCTTTGATTTTGTAGGTAGCTAAGGGAAAAAAAATTACTCTTTTGTTGACTACTGTACGGCAGGATGATTTAGTCACACTCCTTGAATGACTCACTTAGAAACAGTAAGAAGTGTGAAGTGCTTGGCTGTCCCATCTGTTTAACATAACTCCATGGATGACAACTACTATCCCTATTTATCAAATGCCATCAAAACGAAGTACTTTGACACCTAAAATGTTTTAGTTGGGAAAGCTGAAGGGTATTAACTGCATCAAAAATGAGGTACTTTGCACTAGAATATTTCAGAGTATTTAAAAGTTGAAGGGTATTAACTACTAAAATGCAAAAAACTGAAATCGAAATCCAGTTATGACTCGGATTACTCTTCATTTGCAAAGAAATAGGAACCACATGCCAACAGCTTACGTTTTCTAGAATTTTCAACCTAAGACTTACTCCATTAGTTCTTCATTCATGGTCACTCTGGACTATTCTTTAAGGTTTACGACTATTTTTTAATATATACCTTATGCTTTTAGGTTTTAGTCTGTTTCCCTGAAGTTCTAGCCCCGGTTCAATTAGGTGTTCATTTTCTGGAAGACTAGCACCTGATTGCAAGGCGACTACGGAGTTAAACTGAGGAAGCCTGCCCGAGCCAGAGGGCTATTTAGCATTTCTGTCACACCGCAGCCTCCAGGCAAGATGATCTCACCGACTTCGGGAATAAAAAAAAAAAAAAAGAAAAAAAAAACAAAAAAAAAACCAACCCCCAAACCAAACGCAGAAACCCCCTACGCACGAAGCCTGGGGAAGGAGGGGGGAAGGAGAGAAAAAGGGAGAGTCAGAAGGTAGTGAAGACACAGCCCCCGGGACACCCAGAGCGACCCAAGCGAAGGG
>VXAC01002282.1:873852-904640 GCA_013399225.1 Rhipidura dahli | reverse complement strand
TTTTTTTTTTTTTTTGTAAATTTAATTCATTTTCTTGCTCCTCCCTGTCATGGAATCTATTTCAAATCAAAATGTTATCTTTTTACTTGTTTCTGGTCCTTCCTATATCATTGTACTTTCAGATGTTTTTCATGTGTCTGCAAGGTGATGTATCCTTCAAATTCCCACTGAAGTTGTGAAAAATTAATATTAATTTACACAATGGCTGTAATAAACAATCAAGTCTCCTTGATGATGTACCTACACTTTAGAAGAAGATTTCTTTTCCCTTTTTTCAAATATCTTCATTCCCCTCCATCAAAATATATTTTTTTTCTCTTTTTGGCCAGATTTCTGTTGCACAGATTCCCTGGGTGATCTAAGTTAGTTCACTCATATTTATTCTTAATGAACCCCCAAGCAGAAAATGTCATCAAGTTATCCTTGTTTCAGTAACTACTCTCCCTTTCCCAGTGCTGAGTTTACTAATGTCTGCTTATTTATTCAGTTTGGATTTTGCATATGTAATACAGAGGAGAAATTTTACATATATTAGTCATTTCAATGCATGCAAATTACACAGAAATGTTACTCACATATACATATAAGTTTATTCAAAAATAGGATCATAGGACCTGTCCATACAGAGAGCTTTGTTCTACAGGAAACTGCATAAATTCACAGGACACAAAGTATTCAGCAATAACTTTCATAATAACACTTTTAATCATGCAAATTAAATAATTCTCTTCCACAAAGGGACCCATAACTCATGGTGGGTGTATCCAAAAAAAAAAAGAAAGCATGGAGTTCTCAGTTTCCTGCAGATCCACAGCCTCACTTATGGTACACTAATCTCCTTTTGTGGACAAGCCCTTAGAAAATTGTTTGGGTGTCAGATGGTACCATGTCAATTTAGAGTTCCCATAAATGTTAAAGACGAAATAATGAAAAGGTGATCCAAACTGTTTTAGGATTCAGCAATGACCTGTAAAGTGTTGAAAATTAATAGAGAAGAATTCAACTTGAGTCAGATTTTTTGGCACTATTATGAAGAAGCAACAATAATAACTTTGGACAACGAGAATGTAAACATTTTAACTTAAACTTTTCATTTGAAAACACATTCCTTAAACTGCAGTATGACTTGAAAGTGAAGCAGACTTGACCGGCTTCCACATGAGATCATTTTTTTTAGTGACAATGACAGGTAATTTAACTAGGGAATTCAATATATCCTAAAGGCCATTAATTGCTGAACATTGCATACAACCATTATGAGCTGTGCAAAAGTAACTGTTACTGGTAATTATTAGTGAAATTTATTCTCCTAAATGGAAATGAGGAAATTAGAGCATTTAAGTACACAGGTATTTTATTAAAGACATGGGTGAATATGTTTTGTATTTTCAAACTCATTTTCTTCTTTGTTTTTGGCTTTTACTTTTCATTTGAAAAAAAAAAAAAAAGAGATGATTGACCTCTAGTGCTATCTTTTAAGGTAATCTTTGCTCAACTTATGAGGTACACTTCATAAACTTCACATAAACATTATGTAAGGCAGCTTAATGAAGAAGGAGGGAATATATGGAAGAATAATATGCACTTTAATAAATCATGCATCCTTGTGCTATTTAAATGTTTCTTCAAGGTTGATTGAAACTTTAACCTCAGTCTCAATAAAGAAGAAAAGCTTCAAATTTGCTAGACCTTGAATTTTTACAACAGTACGTTGAATTATGCAGTGATCAGTCAATTATTCATCTCTCCCAGATCGAGATGGCTGTGCTTTGAAAAGCATGCAAAATTGGGGCTACAGAATGTGATGCTGTGTCAACACATTTCACTCAGGATTGCTTACAAGACAAATTTTTGTTTCAACATTGATTCCAGTTTTCTTGATGTTTGCTTCTAATAAGGTACCTGTTACAAATCAATTTCAGTTTGCATGCTTTAGTTTCTGATGTAGGATGATACACTGCTGAAATGACATTACTCTATTTTCCATAGATTCCTACAACTATTTCAGAATAGACAACTATGCACTGAGGGAATCCAAGCACAGTCCCCTTTGGAAAAATTATTTACAGCTGGTGGAAAAAGCAACTTGCCAAGAACTGACAAATTTGGTGGCCTTCTACAACAGAGTATTGGAGGATTAGAGAAAAGCAACTGACATTATCTACCTGGATTTGTGCAAAGCATTTGATATTGTACCACTCTACATCCTTGTCTCTAAATTGGAAAGAGTTGGATTTGACTGATGGATGACACAATGGATAAGGAATTGGCTGAATGGTCACACTCAAAGAGTTGTAGTCAACAGCTCAATGTCCAAGCGGAGACAAGTGGTGTTCCAATGGTAGAACTAGCACTGTTTAATATCTTTGTCAGCAGCATAGGCAGTAGGGTCAGGTGCACCCTCAGCAAGTTTGTGGATGACATCAAACTGTGTGGTGCTGTTGACACTCTGGAGGGCAGAGATACTCTCAGGGGAACCTTGGCAGACTTGAGAGGTTAGGCTTGTGTGAGTGTCATGAAGCTCAACAAGGCCAAGTGCAAGATCCTGCACCTGACCTGGAGCTATCCCAAGCACAGATGTAGCCTGGACAGAGACTAGATGAAGAACAGTCCCAAGGAGACGGATGTGGAGACCTTCTTGAGGGTGTCAAATGAGAAGCTCAACAAGGGCCATCAATGGGACCTCACAGCCCAGAAAGCCAACTGTGTCCTGGGCTGCACCAAAAGCAATATGGACAGCAGGCTAAGAATCTCTACCCTGGTCTCATGAGACCCCAACGTGAGTACAACCTCCACCTCTGGGGGCTCCAACCTAATGTGATAGGACATTGGAGCCAGTCCAGACAAGGGCTAGAAGAAGGAAGAATATCAGGGGGATGTATAACCAGTCCTATGAGGAAAGGCTGAGTTGGTGTTGTCCAGCCTGGACACAAGAAGGTTTCTTCCAGCAGACTTTCAGGACCTAAAGGTGGCCTACAAGAAGGCTGGAGAGGGACTTTTTACAAGGACAGGTAGAGATAGGACAAGGGGGAATGGCTTTAAACTAAAAGAGGGTAGGTTTTTAATAGACATTAGGAAAAAATTTCTAACCACAATGATGGGGAAACACTAGAACTGTTTGCCCAGAGAAGTTGTATGCGCCCCATCCACGGAAATGTTCAAGGTCAGGTTGGATGAGACTTTGAGTGACCTCATCTTGTTCCTGTTCATGGCAGAGGGAACTAAGAGCCCTTCCAACCCAAAACATTCTATGCTATTATGATTCTATGATTCCTTTACTCCTTTTGTAGTAAGCAGAGAAAGTGCAAATGATTCCATGCTAAACTGTTGATTGAAGACACTAATTTCTTCCATCAGTAATAGCTGGCCAATTAAGGTGGCAAGTCAGTCAGCATGCACTCTCTGTAATTTCTAGGAAAAAAAGGAAAGACAAAATATGCTATATTCAAGATAGTATTCAAATAAAAACAAGTAGACAAAGTAAGTAAAAATCTCTATTTTTATTTTGAGTGACAAGAGGAATCATTAATTAAACCTTTAAAAAACAAGTTAAAACTTAGTTAACATGCTTAAATACAGGACTCTAGTGTGAGGTAAAATAGCCTTGGTATTTTCTTTTTTAACAGGTATTTTCTTTACCTCCAGATGCCACTGCACAAGTACACAGGTCTCTTGTGGTTTCCCTGTTGTATATGACAGCCTTTTGCTGAGATCTCAGAAACCTTTGGACATCCGGAATGACATTAGGACTCTCTGTTCAGCCAAGTGTTTTTACAAAACCTGTGGACTTCACTATACATAAAAGACCCAGCCATGAGGAAAAGCATATAAGGCATAGGCATTACATTATCCTGGCTAGAGAGTCCAATTTTCAGACTTGCGAAGAAAGGCATGAACATTTGGTTTGCTTTTACACTAGCTTTAGGCTTAGTAACAAAAATTAAAAAATTCAGCTGTATCATAACAAGCAAAAATTTCAATATTTTCTTACCTGAGAAATTAGTAATTACTGTTGCATTGTCTGCAGCAAAGGGGTGAGAGTCGGTAGAAATGTTTTGATTTCTGACTATCCTAATGACATTCTCTAAAATTTTGACCTTCTCTAGTAGTAAGAAGAAAGTAACTTATAATTCTTCATGCATAAAAATGATCAAATACCTTGATGTGAATTTGCATAGCCTTGAATTGAAGGATATTATGCTTTGCATTATATCCAAGATCATCCAGATGCTGCTGGTGTTAGCAGCTGGGTGTTTCCCCATGGGGTCCATTAGGGCCAGAAGCAAGGCAATCAGCTGGCACCAGAGCAGCCCCAACTCTGGGCATCAGGCACCTCCATGGAGATGGGAATGGGTCAAGGCTGAGCTTGGATGTGGGTCCTGTGTAGGGCCAAATCAGAGGGGCTCATGGCCAGGGAGGGCAGGGCTGTGGGGAGCTGGAGACCAGCCCTCCTCTGGCATTGTTTGGGGCAGAGAGCCCTGGAGGGCTGAAGTAGGGTCCCAGGACATGAGTAGCAGGTGTGAAGCACTGGAGGGGCTGGGCAGGGATAGCCAGGGCGGGTAGTGCCCTCAGGGCTCTAATGATTATTCTGATGATTCTGGAATCAGTACCTAGTCTTCCTACCTCCTGATGTAGTGGGGATATTACCTAGTTTTAGTGCAATGATTTAACTTTCTATTTGAAAATTCCTAATTCTGTTGTCGTGTGAATTCTGAGCAGGTGAGGCACACAGAAAACAGTCTCTTCAGGACTATTTTTTCTTAGTTAAATCTTTTCTTGTTTACTTTTACTTTGACATGTTATTAGTGTTACTATTATTATAATTTCAATTTTGTTTTTCCTGCCAGCTTTATTACTTTCACAGGCCCTACAAGTTCCAGTGTGCTAAGGACTGTCCACTGAAAGTGCTTTTACTGCCTCTGTGTACTTGCAGTAGAAACAGAGCCACAGCATGGATACAGAAGGAGAAACACTCAGAAACACAAGCTAACATTTCCTAAGTGTCTCAGTCTTCCACTGGACTATACAATTTCAGGCTTTTGACAGGAATTGGAGAAAAGAAAAACATTCAGCTGAAGTTGGTTAGAGAACCACAAACAGACTTTACAAGTATTTATAGCCATTTCCTTCCAGGTATGAGAGATGTATGGGAAAAAATACAGAAGCATTTCTACAAAAAACTTCAAAAGGGATTAATAGACAATGGATTGCTTAGAGGAGGGGGTAGACTTTCTGTTTTAACTGTACTGACATAGGTTCACACCTGAAGAGACTCAAGTTTGGACAGAAGGCATTGGATTTGTCTAACTGAATTTGGGTATCAACAGGTATAGTCACTCCACAGAATAGATGCTCTCTACCTGTGAGAGGGTCACTTATTATCTTCTTATCATAGAAAAACTGTTAGATTTAGTTTATTTCACTTGTCAAATAGGCCCACATATGGGTGAGATGAATTATGCCCTTGAAGAGCCTGGTTTTTTCCCCACTGACTAATTTCGTTGTTTATGTCCCATGTTGCAGATATCAAAAATTTGGTCAGAGGAATCCTATTAAAAAAAAAAAAAAAGCCTGGAGTGAAACAGAGAAATTTTAATTATATTTAGTACTGCCAGGTATGTTGCTAGGTAATTTCCCAGAATCATGGAACTGGGGAACAAAAAGGAGAGAAAGCCACCCACACTCAGAGCCCTAAAAGAAGTTTTAGGTAGAATGAAGGGCTCCTCAAGGGTACGGCTACAGTATTAATTGGGGCAGGCATCTCTGCAAGTCTGAGAGGACTCTACAATATCTGTTAGTACCTGCAACTCATTCAGCAGTATTAATCTGGGGCAAAAGCCTCATGACTATTCCTTGAATATTCCTAGTTAGACCTTTTGAACAATTCACTCAGAAAGAAAAAAAAATATGAACAAACAAACACAAGCAACCCACAAAACACCAGACTTCAACAACTGAAGGAAGAAGAACCAGGACGAATTTAAGCTTTGATCTTCCAAAAACTAATTGCATGAGAGAGGAGAAAACTAAAAGCATGAAAGGAGGAAATGTTCCCACTGAAGTCAGTAGTAGGAATTATGCATACAAGTTTAAAAAAGAACATAAATGTCAATCACGACGTTATGTACATCTTCATCGATCTGGGCACATCCCTTGAGGTTTTGTCCTTAAAAATTCATAGGTCTGGGGCCCTGGATCATAAACTTTATCTAGTAATCATAACTTTTTTAATCATGTTTATACAGTTTGCAGCATTGGATCACCTGGTACATTAAATTTAACAATAATTAAAAATATAAATATTTTTTATTCCTTTAAATTCTTTTGGGGAGAGGTGCTTCAAGTTTCTTTGAAAAATGTAAACTGACATTATTTTGGAGCAAGTGTTCTTCGCTGCTCAAAAGAGCTATGCTCACCCTTCTGTAGAGCATATCTGCCACTATCAAAGAAAGTTTCAGTTTCAGCTTTAAAAATTCTGTCTGTTCCAAAGTCCTATTAACTCATGAAGCATTAGACTTCTTGCTCCATAACCGATAGATTGAAGTTATGTCACCACTCAGCCCATCTAGCAGGATTTGGTTTCTTTTTTGGGTCATGCAAAGTGTGCCAGTCCAGTACTTTGTTTAACAGGCCCTTGTGCTGTCTAATGGACTAAGAGAATGATCATCAGTGTTAGGTGCACAGGAGAGTGAGCTGCATGATACACACTGTTAGTCTGATACACTCTCTGATGACAGTTTACGGTTCACCAGCTTGGTTAAACAGCACATCAGCAGCAGTGATGGGTGATCAATCTCATCCCCTATAGAATTGCTCCCCAAAGTGTCATTACTGAGAAATAAATCCAGGAAATGCAATCAGAAGGAATAATCAGATCTTTTGTTTAAGTTCATGACTAAAAGGAAAAGAGATGGAATTTTTAAGTTGCTTTTATTTGTTTAATTTATGTATGACAATTATGGAAAAATAGCATTACATAATTTCATACTGTAACTGTTTTGTAGTCCTTCTGTGAAGTATGATACAGGTACTTTATATAAAGTTACTAGACATTTCCAAATGCTTTCAAGAACAGCTTCATTTTTTTTCATCCTCAGTGAACTCTGGACTTCACTTTTTGCTTACAGCCACAGGGTCCAGTTGTGCAATTGTTTAGTGTGTTAAAAACTGCATTACCCTGTACAACTTACATGACTTGGTCTAGCTGGAAAAACAATGTAAACCAGGGTGACAAAACCTGGGCTAAAGTAAGGCCAGATATAAATACAGACTGGGAGAGGAGTGACTGGAGAGCAGCCCTGCAGAAAGGGATCCAGGGTTGCTGCTTGATGGCAAGACCAGTAGGAGCCAGCAATGTGCCCAGGAAGCCAACAGGGCAAAAGGCATCCTGGGGTGCAGCAAACAGTGTAACCAGCCAGTCAAAAGAGAGAATTGTCCTGCTGTATCCAATGTTTGTGCAGGCTCACGTGGAGTCCTCTGTGCATTTCTGGGCCTCACAATTTGAGAGAGATGGGAAGGTACTCAAGTGCATCTAGAGAAGGGCAACAAAAGCGGTGAAAGGGCCGAAAGGAATGTCCTGTGAGGAGTGGTTGAGGACTTAGGGCTTCTCTAGTTTGGAGAAAAGGAGGCTGAGGGGCAATTACATTACTCTCTACAGTTTTCTGAGGACAGGAAGCAGAGAAGGAGGTGCTGAGCCCTTCTACCTGGGAGCGAGAGACAGAACATGCAGAAATATTCCAAAGCTGCACCACGGAAGGATCAGACTAGATAGGAGGAAACATTTCTTTACAGAGAGAGTAGTCAAAAATCAACACAATTCCTAGAGATGTGGTTTATGCTCCTACCTGATAGACTTTAAAAGACTCTTGGATAATGACCTTAATAATATGTTTCAAATTTTTATCATCTCTGAAGTGGTCAGGCAGTTGGATTAAATGATCATAGATTCCCTCCAGATGAAGAATTCCTTGCCTTGCCTTACCTTGCCTTGCCTTGCCTTTGCCTTGCCTTTGCCTTGCCTTTGCCTTGCCTTTGCCTTGCCTTTGCCTTCCCCTTTCTTCCCCTTCCTTTCCTTTCCTCTTTCCTCTTTCCTCTTTCCTCTTTCCTCTTTCCTCTTTCCTCTTTCCTCTTTCCTCTTTCCTCTTTCCTCTTTCCTCTTTCCTCTTTCCTCTCTGTTCTGTTCTAAATTTCAGTTCAGATTACCAAAATGCAAGATTTCTTTTCTTCTCACATCATGCACCCCAAATTATATAAATTGATAAATATTTCTTCATCTGCACATTAATTAAACTGGAATATTGGAAGAGTCAGAAAAAATTAGTTCTCTCCACTCCTTTCAAGTGGGACAAAAAACCCCAAACCCAAACCAAACAGGTTTTGACAGATAGTAATTATTATCAAGAATTAATATATTCTGCCCAAACACTTTATCCGAGCAGCGTCAGAATCACTATTAGCAGTTATTAAAGCTAAGAACTTTTAATGGTATTTAAATACATAATTCCTTAATGTTAAATCCCACTTACCTATTCTGATCATGTTTGGAAAGATGTTTAAATCTTTGTCTCCTTAAAATTAAGGGAAATTACCCTATGAAGCTTTTTGTTTCTCTGGTTTAATTTCAGTTTTGGTGGGATTTTTTGGCTTTTTTAAATTCTCTTTTTTTTTTCTTTCGAATACATCTGTACTTTAAACATCCAGACAGTCAAAAGTCATTCAATATTTGTCATATTACATGGAGGTCTATATTGTCACTCTGTATTCAACATCACATAGTATGAAACACGTTGTTCCTTTTGAGCACTGCTTAAATTAGAAGGCCTTCCCATACTCCTAGTGAGCACCAGTCAGTGAGCCCTTTTAAGCTTTCCAGCACTTTAAAAGGATATTAACAGTCCATGTAGAGACATGTCATGGAGGCCTTGGTGGAGCATCCATGCAGAAAGAAGCTCAGAGAAATGACAGGGTATTAGCATATGGCAACAGAACACTGCACATGCCAGAGAGGAACTTTTCTAGATTTAAAAATGGACTGTCTGGTGGTATTTTGTGCTTTGAACACAATGTAGATGAAACATATTTGCACAATCTCCCCTCACACCAGACACTCATAGGCTGAAAAGTAGGCACTATTGCAAGACAATTTGTGATTTTATTGAAACTTCCATGGCCTGCAGAAAGGAATATTTGTAATTTGGAGGAATATATTTATTGCCTAGCAATGAACCTCTCCAAATACTACAGTTATTTATGTATATAAAAGTTATATATATATATGCAGTTATATATGCATTTGCTAATAGAGTAATTAACACCCAGCCGTTTAAAAGAATAATAAGAAACTGAGGTAGCAAGCTTTAAGAAGGGTCAGATATTTTCAACTTTAAAAAAAAGTTTAACAATAAAATCAAATGTACAGGATAGAAAACTAGTCAGAATATATGTAAATTTACAAGCATATACTTCTTTGATAATTTGGAAACTTGGGGCAATTTTGAGTATGAGGATTTCTACTTTAAAAACCACATCCAACAGTTTAGTTTTTACAAAGATAATTTTATGAGCCATGTTTTTTCTGTGACTTTATTTTGTGCTCTTTCTACCTGACTTAGAGAAGAAAAGAAGCTACCAATGAAACATACTCTTTGTGACAAAGAATGGCAAAATATTTTCTATCCTAACAACTCTGGATTCCTGGTATTAAGCAAAACTTCTCCAAAATATCTACTATAGAAAAATGGTCAATACACTTCTCATCACATGCCAACATTTTACAGAAACTCTGTAGAACAAAGTTACTATATATGCCATTGCCTAGTAATTGCAATTAAATGGCAATATTTCAATGGCATTCAGTGATACAGAGAGCTGTAAAATTCAGCAATGTCATGCACAGCGATTGATTCAAACAAGGTTTCTTGGGTTTTAGCTGCAGAATTTTTTACCTGCCTTATTTTGAATCATAAATATATATTGGTAAATATCTCAGCTAGTGACTATGGATATAGATAGATACATTTTTTCACTTAGTTCCAGATTGCCACCATTACTATTATTATTGTTGTAACATTTCAAGTCATCAAACTTTAGGTCAAATGGATCAACATCAGTTTTTCTGTTGTCCAGATTTAAAAGATAAGGTAAGAACTGAAACAAAATTATAATGAAAAAAATGGAATTGCCTACATTCACAAAATATTAGAGATATTAGAAAATGATTCAACTGATTTTTGAGGCTATTAGACTACTTCATAAGAGTACAGTAGAAAATAAATAATATTACGTTCTCCAGTCAAGAGAAAGGGATGAAGATTTTGGTTTTGGTTTTACAACTATGCAGATATATCTAAACTTTTTCAATAAGAAGGCAGTGATGCAGCTCTGTCAGAATAGCTCTATTCTTCTTATAGCAATGTGCATACATTACACATAGACACTGGAATTATGTTTCCACACACACCTTGAGAATTTTTTTGTTTAATTCTTAGATGTAGTTAGCAATTTCTGTTCAGCATCAGCCCAGCTTTGGAGATGCATAGAAATCCTCTACAGAAAATAATTTTTATTCATTTTTGTTATTAGTCTGTCCATCATGTCTTTTAAACAACTAAGACTAAAATCTCTAATATCCTATCCTATAAGGAGATGATGATTTGTTTGTCTTTTATGGTGACAATTTAAGGAACTCAGTTTTAATGAAAACAATCTCTCATCAGTGTTGTTCACAGGAAGGAAGGGAGAAAAAGTGTAACAATTTTTTTTTGACAAGTTTTTTTGTATCTCTGAAAATAACACCTTCTAATTTAAAAGGAAGTGTGTTGTTTCTGGACCTAGTCCTCTTCAGAAAAGTGAGAAGATTATGAAGATCACAGCTCAGATCAAAAACCACTTTAGAGAAACTTCAGTAAGAAATTAGAGAATAGAACATAATATTATGATCACAAATATACAAGTGATTTTTAAATGTTCATGAACTGGTGAAAAATACCTTCCCACTCAGCCACAGATGCAACAGAGAGCATTACTGCAAAATTAGCACCAATCTTCACTGGACCATTCAGTGTCACCAAGTATTCATCAGATATGAATTACACTCTGAACAAATTGCCTGAAGGAACCGATACAGGGATTTTCATGTTCTAAACGTGCTTTCCTATTAGTATCAAAATAGTCCATTGGAGGAAATCTCAACCCCTGAAGACATGCAATGAACAGAAATGCTACAATACTCAACCATTATTCCAAAGTACAGTCTTTAAAAATGAAAGATAATATACAGAAGGCTTGACTCCCTATTCCCTTAGATTCCATTATAATCACCCTTATGATGAGCCACACCTCATTATAATAACAGCCAAATTGCTTGGGTCTCAAGGGCAGACTAACAGTCAGGGTGGATTGTACTTATACTCAAAATAACCAAGAATAATCAAGATGAGCCTCTCAGTTTGACAATGTATGACCACTTTTGCATAATTAATGCTGTTCTGACAGGAAAAATGCTACAGATTGAGCAAAAAGAATTAATCTGGCTAATAGAGATTGGACGCATAACAGTGAGTAATATGTCAGTGTATTTACTGCAGCTATAATAACTTCTATATAGAAAAGTTCATTTCTTTAGGTGCCCAAATGGAACTTAAAATCCTGAATATCGCCTGTATAAATCTGCATGTTTCTGCACTGAAAGGATATGATAGAGTAGCATTTTTGTTCATTTTAATTGGGGTCAATGACAAGTATTGCTTATTAATTAAAGGATCAAATCTTGAAGGATCTTTGTTGACAGTGAACTTGGTGCAGAGTTGTCAGTTTATGCCTAGTGAAGATTTGCTCTGTGGCATTTTATATCTTCACAGTAGTAGTAATTACATTCAAGATGTTTGCAAAGAAACCTAAAACCACGTGAAACCGAAAACTATGTGAAACCCTTGTGGTATTGTGTTTCATTAGAAATGCCAAACATAAATGAGATTCATCAAGAGGTTTGTTAAGGTTCATGAACTTAAGGCTGGCTTTAAATAAATATTGTGGGTAACTGATAGTTTTGTATTGAAGCCATACAAAATTTCCTTAGTTCATATGAAAAACTGAAGGAAACACATCTCAGTTCTCCCCTACACTATGGTGGCCTGTTGTTAAGGCACCCGAGCCATTTCATCTGGAGAAAAATTCCACTTTAGGTAGCTCTGAGAGGACAGAAAATAAATGCCTAATCACTAAAATGAATAAAATATAATCAAATAAAATGGAAACTAAAAATCTAGAAGTTGATACATTAAAGTTATGTAATAATAAATTGCCACTGTATTTTTATGAGGCCAACACCTTAAAATTAATTTTTAAACTGGTTGAGAAAACTCATATTGATCATGATTTCCTTAATTATTTTTTCTTGCTCCAGCCTCATAACTTTATGCAAGGCACAATCTCAATGGAAAAATAGTGTTTGCAGACAACACTTTGTATAGCATTTTTAGGAGGCCTCCTCCTATTAATTTCCAGCAAAAAGTGAAGAGTTGCAGTCTGTGCCCATAGAAGTATTCACTTGTACATTTAAAACTGTACATACTTATCTGTAACTCAGAATGGAAAGTGAAATCAGGCAAGTAAGAAAAACTCCACTGCAAACAAAAAGTTAAACACAATCTTGTATTAAAAAAAAGACATTAACATGGCAACCCTACAAAGCATGACAAGGAGTTAAATCAATACAATAACAAATATGCACTTTATTCTAACTAACTGTACTTTTATAAGATGTTTGGCATATATGGGCATTATTATTTATAAATAGTTGAAAAACACCTACTGTATTGATTCAGAGCAGTGATAGATTGACATGGTTTGAGTACAGTGTAATTACTGTATCCATAAAATGATTTAAAATATACCAAAGCAAATTAATCTTGGACATGGGATATATGAGTCTTGTAAGTAGCCACCTTAACACCAAAATGTGTTTAGTGATCTGTGTCACAGCTGGCTTACTTGTAAGATGTATACTTTGCATAGCCTGACTATGTTCCATGGCAAATCCATTCAGCCTCAAAACATATTGAAACGTATTTTTTGTCGTTTATTTGTTTATTTGTTTAAGACAATGTTTGAGAGCCTAGTGATTTGAACAGTTTTGAAATGTCAAGGGTTGGTTTTATGAAGAAGCAAGATAATCTAAACACCTAAAAATCAAAAATCATGATTTTACAAAGGCAGTTTCTACCAGACAAATATCTAATTTCTTTGGTTTTTTGGTAATGCAGCAAGAAATGTATAGTAGATGCAAAGTGTCTGGACAAGAATGGTTTACCAGGAAATTTTAAATGGGATAAGGATCAGGGTATAGGAGAGACTGGATGAGTGCAGCGAAGAGGAAAAAAGAAAGCTAATTAGACTCAATGTTACAATCTTCATAGGAGAGAGATCTGGGAAGAGGTGACAAGGCCCAGCAAGTGCTCTAAGCTGTAGTGTGGTAAGCAGCAGCACTGTATGGCCTTAAGGATGCTTGGCCCATAAATTATATGGTTTTTTCCAGCCAATATATTTTGGGACCTCTGCACACTCTAGAACATGAAATTACTCCTTGGATGAAATATACTGCAGAAGTAACAAAAATATTTTATTTCTTCCCTCAGAAAAGAAGTATGGCACAGCATGACTTTGCTTCCCAGTATAACTTTGTTCCTTCAGCTCTGAAAGGAAACACAATTTAGCTGTAAATTGGCCGGATTGGGATTTGAAATGGACATTGTGGGCATCACCTTCAGTGTCAGCCCAGGGTTTAGAGAGGCTTGCAAAAAGGAATGGGAGGTGGAGTGAGATTATTCTTGGCAAGATCAGTTTCACTCATTTTCACCACCAATACCACTTTGTGCTTGGAAACTAAAGTGTGTGTGCATGTCTGTGTGTGTGTGTGTGTGTGTGTGTGAGTATTCTAGCAGATGGAAAAGATAGCAGAGAAGTCAAAAGGTAAATCTCACTTCCTACTACACCCTTTTTTTAATCGTCTGCAATCTCACAATGCAATCAGAAGTATTCACACATAGCTACTGTCACACACACAGAAGGCAGTGGACTGAAGCATGGGATTAAAGTCTTGGGTAGTAAAAAATCCCTTTGTCACATGGTATCTTCTCTTTCTTTAGGAGGGTGCATCAGGGCTAGAAGTTATAGATAAAACTGATTCCAGAATTCAGCCAAGGTAGTTGTAGATGAGTTTTCATATCCAGATCAATTATTTAATTTTGTCAAAACAAACAATCACAAGAATTTCATCTAATCTGCAAATCACAGCTTTCATGGTTTCTTAAAAGTGAACTGAAAAAGCCCACCTTTACCCAATACTTCAGGTTTTGGGACCTTGAACCAAGATTGCAGCAGAGTGAAGAACTAAAATCCATTTTACTAAGAAAGAGGTGTGAGGACATAGTATGATAAATTAATCCAATGGGTGAAATAGCAGGCCTAGGGAGAAAAATCATTAATTGTCACCTTTTCATTATTTACTGAAGAGAAAAACTATTAAGAGAATATACTAATATACTCATTTGTGAAGCCCTTGCCTGTAGTCAGCTGTATAGGAACCTATACATTTAATATTAGAATGATTTTAAAGGGACTGTTCCAATTTGACCTTTGCTTTCCCCAGATGCCATCTCTTCTTTATAGTCATTTAAAAAATAGAAGAGGATGACTACTTGTGGTTCTGCTGGAAAATCTTTTAAAAGTTACACAATCAGTTACAGAATAGTTCAGTAAAATCTTATTGCAGGATTTTGTTTGAAAAGAAATCCTGCTAAGCTATCACATATCTGGCCAAATTAGCAAAAAAGCTTCCACTTTCAACTCACTTGTGAACTGAACAAATTTGAAAGGTTTGTGGAGGGACAACAGCACAAATCCACTCTCCCAGTGACAGAATGCCATGCTAGAGCTATTGTTCATAATGAATCTCTAAATTGGTGATAGGAATTTACAAACTTTTCCCTATTTATGATATATTCCCCTGGAGGGGCTAGCATTTTATGAGTGGGACAGAAGAACCATTTCCTGTCCCATCAGATCAATTCACTACCAGACCATGAGCATCATGCATTCAGCAAACCACAGTGCTGGAGATGTCAATGAGTGAACTTGCAGCTCTCCTGCTCTTCAGCTTTCTAACTCTCCACCACACTCAGTTATTTTAATGATTGCCGGAAGCGTCCACTCATGTCAAAGCATGTTATTTACTTCCCATTACAGACATGACATTACCTCACTCCCTTACAAATTGAGAGAAACAAATTGCCTTCCAAAGTTTAAGTATTGCACCATTACCTGTGAATAGAAATGAGTGTTGGCACTAGATGGCAACTACTTGCAACAGATATTCTAAATGTAATGGACGAAGTTACATTTTTGATATTGTAGCAGAGAAAGCTAAAATACATCAAAAATACTCTACAGAATGAATTTATCATTCCCATTGTCAGCCCACCAAGTTTAGTCATATAATTCACAGGCTGATTATGTGAAAAGTCAATGAATTATATAGCTAAATATTTTCTAGTGGTTTTACAAATGATAGAGTTAATCAATATTGTACCTGAACAGAGTTAATCTCTAAGTGTTATTGCTAATAATGAAACCTTGAGAACTTTATCTTAAATGAACAGCAACAAAATTAAGGGACTATGCACTCCACACTGATTCTATAAAAAAAGCGCAATAGCTAATAGTAGCAGCTCATTACTTTTGACAGAAAGCACAAATAATGTGTTTTAATCCAGTAAAATAGTCTAAGATAGTTTTATGGAGAGTGGTACCATTAAAACAGTATCCTGAGGTGGGGAGAAGAGATGGATACTTGGTTTCAAGAGCCTCTTGAGCTGCCATACAAGTCTAAATGGGATCTAACCTTCTTTCCTTGATACACTGAAACTGAGCATCTATCATATGCATAGACAGTATACACAAGCTGAAAAAACAATCATTAGATATAACAGGTAGCCATAGGTCTGTCAGTCTGTTTCTATCTGAAATAGAAAATTTTTATTTTGTTGTCATTACTAATTCCTGGTAGAAACTCCTTCTATGAGGATAATCCAGTAACCTTGTACATGCTTCTATAGCTCCAAATGTGAAAGAAATTAAAGAAATAAAAAGTGCATGATTGCCATGAGGCTTACTACCTCAGTTAGGTACCTAAGAAATCATTTTCAGAAAGAAGCTAACTAAATTAACTGTACAGCTAAAGAAGAAAAGGATGCCTTTCCTAGTCTCAGAGAAAAACCACAGCCATATATATTTACAAAATTAAGTTGAGAAAACAAGATTTTCCTACAGAACATTCCAGAAAAACTTCTGCAAACTACAGGGGAAGACTGGTTTACCAGGTGGGAGTTAGATTCTTAAGATGCATGAACAGTAGATCACTTCAAAGTTATCTCCTACTTCTACATCATGTTGTTGAAAACTTTCCTTCAGTTCTTGCAGGGAAAATGAAAAAACATGACAAAAATAGTGTATAATTATACAATTATTTATTTTCTTTCATTTCTTTTTACATCTCAAAACATTTAACTTTTTAAAAATGAAATTAAGGCAATAAAAAAATTAAAATCCTGTATGAATTCTCCCAACTACCCCACAGTCTTTAAAGAAACCTAAAAAAAAAGCCAGATGTTGCTGCATTCTAACCCTCACAATTGTGCTCTTCAGATTCTACACAGCAGATACATGCAAACATATTTGATTTTCATAAGCAATATGAAGAAACCAGCAAGGCATGTACAGATGTGCTGGACCCTCTTACTGGTGTCACTACAGGGCTCAAAAACTAGTTGGAAGGATACACATGCAATGGCTATGAAGCCCTGGAAGAAGTTTGGTGGGACTAGCTAATGAAACCAGAGTGCTTCCCAACAGCTCTTACAGCAATTCCCAGGCAAACCTCATCTCCTGCTGTAGCTGTTGGCTAAAATGTACCTCTTTGTCGACTAATAAAGACAAATAGGTACCTTCACAAGCGATTCATCTCATCCTAAAAGAGGCACCCAAGGGTTGATAACAAATGATTTATTATTTTGAGGTGTGGGTTTTGTCCATCGGCTATAAATAGGTCTATAGTATGTAGCTCAAGTTTAACTTTTAGCTATACTAATTTAGGGATAATAAATTTCATAGTTTGCCTCCAGAGCTGATCCATGAAAATTGTACTGAATTGTAATTAAGTTGTAACAAACAATTATACAAACCAGTGAGAGTTCAATAAATTCAAAGCACGACTCTCTGCATCGCTGGTCAAAACAGCAACAAGCAAAGCCAATAACCTGCTGCCAAGTGAGATTCCAGAGTTTCTTTGATCCTGTATCTCAAAAATTTTTTTTGAAAACCTGCAAATACTCAGTATTCAGGTCAGTTTAGATGTTACTGTGACTGGTGTATCAAAACAAACTCTTAATTAAATTCATAGAATGATCAAGCAGAAGTCAAGAAGTAAAACAAGGAATAAGCAGGAGAACCTCTGAAGACAAAATAAGTACAATGAAATAATTATTCAGAAAGAGTTTCTTCACAATTAAATGTACAAATAAATAATACAAAAGAATAATAGAATGGAGACTTACAAGAGTAAGTCCTCATATTTTCAAAAATTAATGCAGGCAAAGCTGCTGGCATGGTTCCAAAAATCTGCAAAATATTTATTATTTAGTTTTGTCCTCCTCTTTTATAATGAATTCACAATTAAAGAAGTTGTAATTATAATTCAGATACTGGCAAAATACATTCTATGGTGTTAACCACTGATAGATTTGTAAACAAAAGCAGCTGGACTGGAATTTCTTCAAGGAAATATTTACATGCCAACAGTTTATCAAACTGAAAGTCTGCAGATAAATCTACACATGGGCATTATGTTAATGACGATAGCAACTGTGATTCATATTCTTGGTTGTAGCTGCTTTGTACTGCTACAGCTGTAAAAGAATAAAACCTGGAAGGAAAAAGGATAAGGAGGCAGGCTAGTGTTTTACTCCCCTGCCTCCTTTCAAGGTTAGAACATTTGTTACATTATACTGGAAATAATGATTAACAATAGGGCCATTGTCCAAGACTCTTTCACCTCTAAAGGCCAGATTTCTGGAGGTATGTAACTCATTTTGGATGCAACTAAGGATTTCATGGAATTATACAAAAGCACAAGTGTCCTGTGAATTTTTAAATGGACACCCATGCAGTTTGAAAATTCTAGTACACAACAAAACATGTCTTGGAAAAACTAAGTATACATGTGTTTATTAAATCTTCCTACCACTTCAATGCCAGAAAATAACAACAGCTGGTTTTAAAAATGCTACCTGCTTGATTCCTACTCAGCAGGCTCAATTTGCATGCCATTATCCAGGCCTTGGGGTTTAAAGGGAATCACACCCTAGAGAAAAGTATGAATACATACACCCTACAGAAAAGCATGGACACCTTCCTATCAGTGCTCATTTGTCACCCTTTTGTGAGTTATACATGGCTGTAACTCCCACCAGAGTATCTCAAGAAGTCAAAATAGGACCATGACTTCAGTATATGTATTTGAATGCAAACACAGACACACAAGAAAAGAATGAAATATATTAGAAAAACATAAAAAATAGAAATAAAGAAAAAATAAAATCTCATGGCAGTAGGGTGCATAAATTTCAGCATTTGAGAACTTTTTTCAAGACAAATTCAGAATTAATAGTATAAATAGAATAAATAAATAGTATAATTAGAATAAATAGTATAATTAGAATAAATAGATAATTAAAGCATTTCCCAAAGAAATTTCACCTTAATACTTAAAGCTTCTTTCACATCAGAAATTCATTCTCTGGAGGATCTTGATTTTAAGGAAAACTAGAGGTATCTGAAAAGAAGTCTCAAGTTAGAGCATCCCATTCTTTCCTAAGAGGGAAAGATCCCTTCATTGTTGTTGTGAAGTCCTTGGAAGTAGCAGTGAAACACAGTGAACTGGGAACAGTATCCATCCAGTAGAAAGAGACTCAGACCTTTTGGCTGCAATGAAAGATACTTGTTCAAAGACAGACAGCTGTGGGCTGAATCTTTCTCCCAGGCAAGACCTTCAGTGAGTATCTGAATAGTGGGGCGACTGGTGGAGTGGCAACTGGAAACAACAAAGTACAATTCACAATGGCAACAAGTAGAGGTGACAGGACCTGCATGCAAGTCATGCAGTTTGAATGTGAATGGGGGTTAAGAGGGGTTTGTGGTATGGTATGACTGAGAAGTCTTGTGTGGGTTGTATGCTAAAGCAAGAAATATACTGGTAAATGATATGTAATCACCAAAGTTCAAGAACTCCATGTCCAAAGAGTGTAAAACAATTTTTCTGTGTCATTTTCTCTCACAGTAAAGTTGGCTGTTCACAGAATCTTCTAAGTCTGACTCATACTAGATGCCGCACCCCCCAGAACTGTAAATAATTTCAACTTCTTTGCTTGGTTGGCTGTTCTGGGGGTTTTGGGTGTTTTTTGTTTGAGGTGGATTTTTGGTTGATTCATTTTGTTTGTTTTTTTTTTTTTTTATGTGTATTTGTGTTTTGTTTCTCTGTTGTCTGGGGGGTTTTTGACTGTGTTTTGCAAAAAATGAAGGACGACTATGGTAGTCTTGGACTATGGAAATCTGTGTCACATCCTAGGACATGCTACTTGTGTGCATTCAGGGTGATTGTCTGGCATAAGTAATGAGCCCTCTCCATACCCTGGAAAACTCTAGTCTATTGACTATATAAAGTACAGCACTTCTGCATGTGCTCAGTAAAATCAGTGTATTGGGGAAGCACAAAATGTGAGCAGTCTTGTACACATTGAACTTCTGTCTCTCTTTGGGTGTTGAATTTATTGCACACCTGCAGAAGAACCACAGAGGATGGAGGGTTAGCAGAAACCCTCTCTCTGACGTGGAGAAAATGGCAGGATCAGCTGTGACCAAAGTGCTTCATGCAGTCCTTGCTAGCTCCAGTTCTGCCTTTGAGGAGTCTGACAGAAATACCCTGTCTGCCAAGTAAATACTTGTGTTGAACTCTCTATGGTCTGCAGACTAATTCGTTATTGCCCTGTCTGCCCTGGTTACTGCACTGCTAAAGCCTAATCAAATATGAAAAACCATGTAAGAATTTTTTAATGTGTATTTTGGAAATTATACCAGCTAGGAAAATAAAAAAGTACTAAAAAAATGTCATTGAGTTGAAAGAGCAAAATGGAGAAGAACTGATGAAACTTGAACACTTTGATTTTTATCTCCATTCCTGTTAAACTTAATTCTTTACATGAAGTGATAGAAGAATGGAATGAAAATCAAAGAAGCAAGCAACTCTTTTTACCTTGAATGGAACAACATTTAAGAAAAACATAACTTTTAACATCAAAAACTTTTCATGATGCACAAAAACAAACTGTAGTTTCCCAAGATGTCCCCTGGCACTAATAGTCTCGTTTGCCAGAAGCTCATTTGCCATGGCCAAATGCTTGCTGATTCAAATAAAAGCACCTCACCAACAATTTGCACAATGATTTAAATTGAACTTGGCCAGCTTAGATAAAAAAAAAAAAAGAAATTACCTAAATTGGAAAAGAAATAAACCTCACTCAAAATGCAGTTTGCTCTTTCTACCCCAAATTAAATACAAAGGAATGATATAGTGGCACTCTCTTTAATGACCACTACTTAGATGAATATGCAGCATTTTTTAAAAGGGTGAAGTATTTTTAAACTTGAATAAAACATACAACTACAGACTATTAGAAAAATGCATTGTACAACTCATTTACTCAGGCAAGTTTTATAGAAGGGTCCAGGGTTAGTAGGAGTCCTAAGGTAAGTGCCTGTTATTGTTCTCACAACAAAATATACTCTTCATACAGTCCCAAATATAATCTTTCTGAATGCTGATAGCAGCTTAGTAAATTAAAAGAAAAAGCACTAGTTATTTTTATCATAATCTGTCTTCACTCAACTAACACCTGGAAATAAAAAAAAAAAAACAAACAATGCCCTTATGAATCAATAAATAGCTTATTGATTTAAGCATAATTTATTTGTGAAGATTTAGTATAGCAAGGCAGAATATCCCTGATGTCATTAATTTGCAACTTCATAAGATGTCTCATCAGTACCCCCCTGCCCAATTTCAAAGCCTCTCTCAAGCCAAAACCCCACATACCAGCTTTGATTTATCAGCTCCAATTCAAACCCAAACCTCAGCAGGGTTTACAGGACCTTCTGCAGACAGGGCACTGCAGAGGGCAGCAGGTCCAATGACAGAGCTGTTTCCATTGCTGATTGCTGTGGTGCAAGGAGGGAAGGACCACACTATGACATGATGCACTTGCAGGACTGCATGACCTCACCATGGCGTCATCAGCAATGAAGTTTCTACTGGTTGCCTGTCTGAGGTTTATGCAGATCAGCTGCTAAAGCCACACTGCAAGTAGCAAAATCCAGATGCCATCCTTTCACATGACTAAGTTCCACCAGGGAAAGAAACTGCTTTAGGAGCCTGAGTGCACACCAGAAGCTCAAATGCAAGGCAAATTCATCATACAGAGGCCCATTTTTGCACATAAACTGCTCATGCAGATGCACTTTTAATGCACGTTTAAAAGACAGGAGCTACAAGACACCAGGCCTGTTCACTTCCATGTGGTATGAAGACTTTCCCAAGAAAGTATGAGAGGGGGCCATTCAGGTTGCTTCTTATTCTCAGTGGATTCACAATCCCTCTCAGTCAGTACAGAGCTAATCCTAAATAGTTACAGCTTGATCTGAGTGGGGGAGAAATAACAGGAGGAAAAACACAACAAGAGAAAAAATGTGTTGTTCAGTGTAGTAGTAAGGTCATATGGGTGGTTGGACTCTTGGGTTGTGGAACTGTGGAAATGGTTGGCATTTGCAGCTGTGTATTTCCTTCTTTTCAGTTATTCTTCTAGGTTATGTAATGAGATTTCTGCTGTAGTAAAATGCACAATGAATCACTTTGTTCAACAAAGACTCTGTCTCTAAGAGGTTATGCCCGTGCTAGGCATCTAGGTCCTTCAAAGGGGAACTGAAACATCATTATCAGTGCCCAAGGAGCATTCAGAAGAGTCATGGAAACACTTAGTAAGCATTGCATACTTCAAAAATGCACTTTATTATGATTTTGAATTAGGCAGGTGGATGCTGTTAGAGTTTCTTTTTTCACATCTTGAATCTTGAAATTATTGAGCTAATTTTGTACTATAATAATTACCTTTTTTCCTCCAAGCTTGTCTGTAGCTTAGTTTAACTTTTTGCTGTGATTTTGTTTTAAACCCACAATTCATCACTTGGGTCTTATCTTCTGTGTAAGAGCTCTATATGCCATATATACACCTGCAGCTTTGTAGAGGTTTGTGTTGGAGACATATAGGATAAGATTTTACCCAGAGAACCTGAGAATGAGCTGCTTTGAGCTGCTTAGAGCTGCTTTGTTTTTAATAATAATTATTATTATCATTATTTACTGCTTCTGTAAGGTGTTCTGTGAACCCATTCAGTTTCCAGCACTGAAGTGGCTTCAAAGGGTAATACTAGCATCTGTTTCCCAGTGGTGTGCTTGTTATTGATCAGCTCACAAAGAAGGTAATGCTTTATCTCTGTCCTCTTCAATTGTTAAATTGAGTTCAGATTGTTCAAGAGATCCATGTAGAAACTTATTTCTGGCTTCCAATATATCATCCCATCACTGAACAGCCAGATTCTGCAGCATCAGTTTGGTCACAGTGAACAGAAGCCAAATGGTTATTAGCTGCTTCTGAATTGAATTGAAAACAATGTCTGCTTGCCCAGGACCCTGCCAAATGAGTTTGTTTGCTGCATCTGTATTTTGACACATTTTTCTAAAGAGTATCTTTAGAATCCAGGTTCTCCTTATTGTATCGCTGTTTAATCCCATCTTGACAGCTGAAATCTCCTATTTTCTGCCATCCCTATGTTCTATTCAAAATTCAGTTCTAGCCTCATTCCTTTAGCCTGCTCTCCTTACTAAAACTTTCCTTTTTGTCTGTCTATTCTGCAATTCACCCCATGATTATCACCTCCAAAACAAGAACACTACAAAATCCTTCAGAACTGAGTCCTAATTAAATATGCTTGTACCATGATACAACTTCACAGACACTGAAGCCCAAAGCCACTCCTTTTGTCTCTCCAGTTTTAAAATGCCAAGTTTAACCTTTCCATACCGCAGGCTCCCAATCTGCTTGACAACACTTAGTTGAGAGAGAAGCCAACAATCCAAATTGAGTGCTTCAAAGTCCTCTGTATCTCAGAATGGTTGGTTGCCTTTCAGGACCAGTTTCAAGGAAACAATTTGAAGAAAATAAAGGCAGTATATTTTAAAAAGAGGATCTGTTCCAGCTTACCATTTCCAATTTCCTGAAAGACTGTCTGGCCAGTGTACCCAGGAAAACTACATCAACTAATTTTCTTTAACCCAAACCGCTGTTCTTTATGTTATTAGACATATTATTTATTGCATTGTATTTATTTATTGCTAGAAAATTCATCTGAGATCTCATTGACAAAGTTTCTACAGTTTATAATTCTTATTATTTAAATTAATTATATCTGTATTAAAATAGATGCCATTTTTATCCTCTGTATTCACTTTCTGTATCTTCTTTCACATCTTGCTGTTAGTGCAGCTCATTCTTCTGGCCTCCTGATATGGAAGATCAAAAAGCTGTGAATGCTTAAATATATCCCAGCAATTTCTATTCTACATCTGATAACTGCTATTTATAGGATAAAATTTTGCTCCTTGTTAAGCTGGACACAGGAGGTACTATGCCTAGAAGGGCATACCACAAATAAGTCTTGTAGTTCTAGAACCACAAAAAACTGAGTTTGGAAGGGATCTCTGAAGGTCAAGTAGTCTAATGTTTTTTAAATTGCAAACAGTTAGACCAGGTTTCTCAGGGTCTTGTTCATCCAAGGTTTGAAAATCTCCAAAGATGGAGATACTGGAACTTCTTTGTGAAAACTGTTCTGGTGCTTTGTCTTTCTCATTTTGACTTCTTCACCTTTACATCAGGCTGAAGTTTCCTTTTTTTCTTTTTTTTTTTTTTTTCTTCCCTTGTAGAAGGGACCAATTTTCTTGTCCTTTTGCTGCACACACCAAGATGAACCCAGTTCTGTTTTTATTAATCAAATTTAGAGCATCAATTAATCAATTCACTGAACTATGCCAACCACTGCTACTCTAACTTGGATGAAGAAATCATGTTTCTCCATAGATCATGTGCAAATTCTCACAGGTTTCTTAGTATTGCATAGTACTTGACTTTTAGGTGAACATTTACAAAGCTTCCAAGTACTCTGAGAGTCTAGATTTTATTTCTAACTTGATTCTTTTTAAAAGTTTCAATTCCAGAAAGTCCTTGTTTCCTCTCTCTTTGAAAATGAAGCTTTTTAAGCAGGAGGCTGTAGCTTGAAATGGAGTGATACTGCTGCTGGTGGAACCATCATCATTGGTCAGGGTGAGCTCCAGCTCAGCAAAGGCTCACTAATACATTCCTCAGAATCCTATGGATGAGTTAGCAGCTACTGAAGAAATTAGTTTCACAGAACTCTTGAGCTAGGATATTTTATTTTATGAAAGGCACTGAAAATGTCTGAAGTTTGGCCAGCAAAACTAGAAGTATCTGTAATCAGCAGACACTCTTGAAAATCTTGGCCTCAAGTCTTTTTTTATTGCAGTCTTGTGTCAAATAACATGAAAGCACATAACAAATGAAGTAATTTTCAAGAATTCATAGAACCTTCAACAAATAAGAGGTTTACCTTTCAGATCAAAACCCAGCCTTAAATCTCTTTTCATTGCAAAAATACAAAGAAAAAAAATTCTCATTTGAGTCTGTCAGTTCTTACAGGATTTTCCTGAAACTTTAGACGTCTAGCTGCTGACTTGGAATTTCTTCAAGATCTTACCATAACTTACTACTAAGTTATAGGCAAGATATATTTAGGGCAACCTTTTCTTGATTTTGATCTAAGCTTTGGCATATTTTTGTTTTATTTAAGTCACAAGGAGTGCCAGCACCTGACTACCTATCAGCCCATCCAGTCTCAGACCCACTAGATGCCAGATAGCTTGCACAGATGAAACAACTATTTGTTAATGGATGTAGGGTGGAACTTATGAGAGCACAGCTCCTTTCTGCTGAAAGAGACAATTTCCTGGGATGCTTAAAAACACAGAGGTAGCCTGTTACTGTAGAGGTAATTTGGGTTTCAGCATGCACGGGACTGAGATTAATGAGTTTACTTTTTCCCCTGCTTTAGCTGTGCCAGAGTTTATAGCAGGGGAGCTGGCCACAGTGTAACTGAGATCCCTATGAATTCAGACATGACGGACATTTCAGTGCAGGCAGGAGGAGATTGTGATTGCCCTATATACAGATGACCAAAATCCTAACCAGCCAGCCAGCAACAACAACCTGCTGGAACCCAGGAAGCCTGTCAGCCCCATGCTTGCAGTGCCCAGGCCATCCAGGGTTAGTGGAGTAGGCTCATCCAAGAAAGCTGATCTATTCTGCTGTCCCAAACAGATCTGCCCCCTGATGAAAGCAGAAGTGTTCATGCAGGCATGGATCAGAAAGGAAGGGAAGAGAAGGCAAGCCAGGGCCAGGCAAGGCAGGACAATAAGGGAGAATACTCAAAATCAGTCATACCTCTCTGACTTTTTAATTTTCTGAAAGCAAAACCAACTTAGTTTCAAATTTTTTTCTTAAATAACCATCTCGACCTTAAAAAAAAAGCAGCCTTTTTTTCCTCACATTGCCATCTGAAGTTATGCTAAGCCAGAACTATTTCTTTCTCCAAATGCCTGTTTAAAAGTTTAAATACTTGAGGTTTGTTAAAAAAAAAGTGTGTTTCTAAACACATTTTATCAAGTGAAGGAGATTTGAGACAAAACCAACAGGATTACTGCTGCATTTTTGAAGTTAGAGGAATAATATTGTTTTTTTCCATCAATGTGTCCACTTTACATTATTCAGCACAAAGCTTTGTGAAATAAGAATCATGGGAATATCACAATATAAAAGAAAAAGGTACAAATAACAGCTTCATAAACTGAGAAATGTACATAAATAAATCATGTAGATGGGGGCAGTTTGCTTAGCTGGTAAGAAAAAAAAATGGAAAATATGCTTGTTAAACAATAACCACAGAGTGTGCTTTTATGATGTTTTTCACCACAGTAATTCATATTAGAGATAGAAGCAGTTGCATGTTAAATAAAATCATTCAGCATTGTTCTCCTCACATTACAAAGAGCTGACTTATGTTGTTTTTAGATGCCTCCCATTAGAAAGTAAATATTCCTCTGATGTTATACATTTCAGAAAATTTAATAAAGATGAACTGTAAATAAAGTCTCAGGGAGATTTCAGACAGTTTTATTAGCAGATTGTTGAAAAGAAAAGAAAATTAAATACAGTAACAGTAAACGTGGTTCTCACATTGAAACCAGGCTCAAATAACTAGGCTACCATAGAAAAATTTCCAATTCTTGCATTATGATGTAAAAACAGATTTTTGTACAGATTTTGTACAACAAAATTCGTAATAACCTTTTTCATTTTTAGAAAACTTTAAATATATAGATAAAAATAGACAATTTTCATAAGTCCTACATGAAGATGAGTATGTTCTGTTCCAAGGGCTTGCATAGAGCGCAAATGTGGTTATAATATAGAACAACTAGACATTAATATCTTTAAGATTACAAAAGCATATAAACAATAACATGAGCACAACTTTTCTTCATAATCTATGCAAAAAAAAAAAAAAAGAAAAAAATTCCAAATCAAAAACCAAAACCAAAATACCAACCCAAAACCTGTAAAACTAAAGAGGGGCAAAAAAATTCAACTTATGGTAACATCCCATGTTCTGTAATATTTACACTGTTTTTAGTAAGATTCTTTCTAAACATCCAGCTCATAAATTGGTTCCCCTTTAATCCTTAACACTTCTGTTTATGTACCAAGCCAAACACTGAGGCATTCCCAAAGGTCTTGAAAGAATATACTGTAAAACTACTAAACCTACTTACAGGTGACTCTATGCAAGGAGCAGAGCAATGGTAAATGCTAGTACATATTTCAGTTGTAGGCTTTTAATTCTCTTTCAGATATGAATGATTCAAAAGCTTGCCACAAGTCCATCTAACTTTACAGCTGTTAACCCTTTAAAGACTGCATATGAAAAAACTGGAGTACAGAATCCCATATGTGTTTAAGCAACTATGAAAATCATGAAAGAATCATGGTTAGAAAATAACATCACTACGAATTATTAGACAACAATATTTAATGAAAAATATTGCTCAGTATTTCTTTAAAAAAATTACTGTGATGTGAACTTGTATATACATCTTTCTATTGTTAAAAAAGGATTGTGGTGGAGTAAATATGAACTGCACAAAATAAATGTGTACCAGTATTGCAAGGAAGACCTACAAACTATAGAAGCTCAGTGCTAGAGTTTACAAAACATTAGATTTTTCTTTTATTTTGGACAAAATAATATTAATATCCAATCAGAACTACTTTTAAAGAAATATTTGCTTTAAGTTAGGCATCTTAGACATTTAAGGTTTTGATATGTTTCCATGTAATAAATAATATTTTATATGCATAAACATTAGATGAAGAAAGCATAATCACAAAACTTACAGTAATAGCACTGATTCACAAAATCAGTCTTTAAAGGGGTAACCCAAAAGTACGCAAAGCAAAGAACATAATTTTTAGTAATGTAATAAGCAGTGTTTTGCAGCTTACTTCCAGTTATCAGCACAAAGGTGAAAACACATATTGTAGCTTTCATAAAGACAGTGAAAGTAACACATAACCATCCATCCCTAAGACAAGGTGGGAGGGACAATAGACTTCAACTGTATCACTCAGTTCTACGTGGAATTGGACTGATACATCAAGTGTTTGTTAGGTTTTCTTTTTTTAGCAACATTGACGTAATATGACATTAACATATAAAAATATTTCTGGCATTTTGACTTGCTGCTCAGCCACAGTCCATTCTTAGAAGTGCACTAGTCAGGGCACTAACCAGGGCTCAATATACAAATAAAAGTGGCTGATACAGAATTCTGACTTGTTACCAGATGCTTAAGATCTCATTCAGTAATACTGTGACTCCAGGACAAATATTTACATGCCTGCATGCGTTAAAACTAGAAAGGTGTCTTTCTGACCAACAGGGTGACAAAACAATATTATCTAAAAGTTTCATTTCCTAAACTCTAGATTTCTACTGCATACATAATACCTTCCTTGTGTGATTTGTGTTATATACTGTACATGTGACCAACATTTTGATAAGAAGCAAAGTCTTTTATTTCATAAACCCCTGCCAGTTTACAATGAGAAATTATTATTATTTTTGTTTATTTTTTTAGTTTTATTTTAGGAAAAGAGACTTTGTGAACAGTAAAACAGTTTGTTTACATTCAGCATTTCTTTTCACTTACACAAAATTCCATTTCACTTAATGTATTCTAACATATATGTGTTGGTCTCTTGGAAAGCATGTGGAAAAATGTCTTTAGAAGAAAACCCTCAATCATAGTTTGAAAACTGAATGTATCAATTTTTTCTTCTTTTACCTTTTTTTTTCCTTTTTTTTTTGTTTAAATAAGAATCCTCTTATGCCCTCTACAAGTTCATTTCTGAGCTGTCTTGCTGGTTTCGGTATGGTATAACAGTCTGTAAGTGTACTTGGACACCGCTGGAAGGATCATTGGATGTGCTCAAATATAGAATCATCAGAGGAGGAGAGAGTCTGCATTCCTTGAAAAAGGGAATACTCAGCCTTGTTCTGACCGCCTGTAATTTTGGATACAATAGTCCGGTGCAGAGATGCAGATTTTCGCTGTGAGAACAGTGCTACTGTACATTTACACACATTCTCTAGATCTCCAGGTTGAGCCACAGGAGATAAACAAAGGAGGACACTCTTGCAGAATTCTTTACATTTTTGAAGAACATTGATAAATGAAGTTGAGGAAGTTGGTTTGAAAACATTTTGTTTCCACAGAACTCCTTATGAGCCAATGTCTTACTGCAACGTTCTTTACCGTAGCACACTTATGTTCAGCAGGAAAAATTCAATACATGACAGTAGTTTTCAAATAAAGTCTTCCATCTAAAATATGAAAGAGAAACATTTGCTTTATAAATTTATATCTGCAATGAATAAAAAAGAGGAAAAACCCCACAAGACATAAAACCTCAGTGGAACCAGTCATGCAACAAATCTGTAAAATGTTCTCTATGGTAATTTTGTCTAAAATAAAAGAAAATCATAAAACCTGAATGTCACCCTTGCAATATCATCTGACAGTGGTCAAATTAACTCTGTTGAAAATTACACGCACTTTGCAAGTTGTGAAAACTGCAACAACTTCTGAAGCTTTAATGTATGCTGGCCTCGTATTTGTGCTAGGGCTCCGGGAGTCAAGGTGGAGCCTCTGTGCATGTGTTTTTACAGATATGCAAACATAACTGAGTAGTGCTGAACAGCAATTATTTCCTTCATGGTTGCAGAGCAAAAAAAATCTTCTTGCATGCAATCGTTAGTACTCCCATCACTAAAGGCATAGCTCATACTTTCTGATTTAGCTGTGTTGTTAAATATACCATGTAATGTAACCATTGTGCACCTTTGTAGCTATTTATATAGAACCCAGTATAGGATATTTAATCGGTATCAGTGAAGTATAGCCTCCTTCCCCCATAAATGAGATTAACTGAACAATTACTATGTTAAAGATGTAAGCACATTTCTCACAACATTTTTCCACCCAAGTGAGGAGCATATATTTAAGTGAGATATGTGAGAGAACGTGAGAAACTATAAGCTCACCCAGCCAGTAACTGTTGATCTAGAAAAATATGATGAGAACATACTGCCACAACATATTTTCATCTGATTTGTAAGCACAAAGCATTTTTTTCTTCACTTGGGACATGAACATCTTATATACACCTATTTTCATAGCAATATAAAGATTACTTAAAAATAAAACCCAAAACCAGAAAACAAGACAGAAAAACTTCTTAGCTTTCTGACCTGTAGGGTAGAAAGTGTTGTCCTCATGTGATTAAAGCACATTATGAAGCAGTTAATCCTCCCCCATGCATAATTACCAAACACTATTTATATTTTAGAATATAGGCATTTGCAAGTACAAGCTGTATCTCAGCAGTGAAAGTTTGCATGAACTTCTTATTTAAATCTAAGTAAATTCAGCAAATATTTCTAAGATTTCAGAAGTTTTTATTTCTGTTTTGGTTTCCTTAGTCTAACCTTTTTATTCCAAATCAGTCTATAAAAATTTTATTAGATATACAGTAAAAATTAGATATACAGTGAAGAAACTGTGTGAGAAAAACCTGTGCAAATGAATGCTGAAATTTTTTAAATGCTTAGTGGACAAAAGTACACCATAAACAGCTGTAAAACCTTCTGCACATCCCTTTCCAGTTCTATCAGAACTGCTGGGGAAAGTAGGAGACTGCAGAATCACTCTGCTGCTGTGATTCTTATCTAGTGTCCCTTTGTTTTTCCTTTTACACCACTAGGTTCTTTTGCAAGCTTCTGGGGTACATTCCCTTTTGCTACTTTCTCCCCAGCTTTACATTTTTCTGCCCCCTTCCCCTACTTTTTTATGTTCCTGGCTTTTTGGCTTTTTTTTTTTT
>VXAC01002282.1:850785-873817 GCA_013399225.1 Rhipidura dahli | reverse complement strand
TTTTTTTTTTTTTTTGGCAGAGTAGATGATAACATTCCCACTACATAAAAGTGCTTCTCTTTGCTCTTTATGGTCTTTTTTTGCACTGAAGAGAAATAAAAATGAATTGAGTAAGGCCTTAACTTAAAGACTTTTTTATTATTATTTGATGCATGAAGACCAACAAAAATGCTTATGGGAATTCAGGAGAGAAAGAAGGAGCCTCTGAAATGGAGCTTGGTAAAACTGAAGGCCTGGAACACCATCTCCAAGGAAAACCCACATCAAATACAGGACAGCTAGTGTTACTCTTGGCCACATTTCCATATAGTTCTCCCAAACATATTGAATAAACACAATAAACATTTACAGCACTAAAGCTGTCTGGATACCTCTGTAGGAGTATTACTCTGTATATATACCAACACTTTGGCTATCCTGAATGTACACTTGCTAATGAGCGTTATGCATAATTCCCACACCTTAACATTCTGATAACCTGCAGTCAGCAACTTATTTTATTTTACTATACTAGGTCTCCATTTACCTTTTAAAATAAAGTATGTATTAAAACATATTTTCAATTAAAAATACAGCTGCAGGGAGCAGAATCCTTGTAGCAGCCAGCAAAAGATGAACAGCAGTACAGTTTCAAAAGTCAGCTCTATTTTACACTGCCTAAGGATCCAACCAGGCAGTGAAATCAATAAGAGGTTTTTCACTTTTAAAAGAAGACACTATCAGATCCTGCATTCTGTATCCACAGACTGAACAAGACAATGAACAAGAATAGAAATGGGCATCTCTACAAAGCACTTTCCTAACAAAGTAAGAGGATACTTGTTTATATATAGAAATTCTCTTCAACATCATTAATGGCTTAGCCACAGGACTCAAAGGACTACTAAGTTTGCCAGTGACACTAAATTGGGAGGAACTGTCGACTCTCTGGAGGGCAGAGAGGCCTTGCAGAGACACCTTGACAAATGAGAGAGGTGGGCAATCACCAGCCATATGAAGTTTAACAACAGTAACTGCTGGATTCAGCACCTGGGAAGGAGAAATCCCAGGGGTGCGCACAGACTAGAGAACAATAGGTTGGAGAACAGTGCCATGGAAAGGGACCTGCAGGTCCTGGTCGATGCCAAGTTGAACCGGAGTAAGCAGTGCCCTGGCAGCCAGGAGGGCGAAGCCTGTCCTGGGGGGCATCAGGCACAGCATCACCAGCTGGGCAAGGGAGGGGATTGTCTGGAGGAGAAGCTGTATGAGGAGCAGCTGCAGTCATTTGGTCTGTTCAGCCTGGAGGAGCCTGAGGGGAGATCTCATTGCACTCTTCAATTTCCTCACACAGGAAAGTGGATGGGCAGGAGCTGATCTCTTCAGTCTCATGCCCAGTGACAGGACTTGAGTAAATAGCATAAAGCCAAGCCAGGGGAGGCTTAGGCTGGATATCAGAAAGAGGTTCTTCACCTAGAGGATGGATGGGAACTGGAACAGGCTCCCCAGGGAAGCGGTCACAGCACCGTGGCTGAGAAGTTCATGTAGCCACTCTTGAATAACAAGCAACAGGTGAATAGCACTGCACTTCAGAAATTCAAAGACTTCAATTGTGCTAAAATAAACTCACAGATCTGCAGAGGAACAATAACCTCACATCACAAAGTGGTGACCAAATACAATCCCTATATTTGACTGCTATCTCTTTCCATTGGTGACTCCCACTACCTTGTTCCTATCCTTTTCTCTCCCTATTCTTATTGTTCTGAAGTTCTTCCCAAATAACAGAAACTTCTCAGTGTTGCTGCCAAAGCCACCAGAATCACTTCGCCTCTAGGTGTAGCCAGAGCTCCTATCTGAATGTAAGTGGAGTATTACCACTGATAGGCCTTTAATGATTTCAAGGTTAGAATCACAGACAAAACCTACAAATCATGAGAGTGATCAGCAAATTGAGCCAGTTCATCCATTGTAAGCCAATGCGAAAATGCCACTACTTCTAAATCCCGAGCATGCCTGTGCCTTCTGCCTCCTGATGAGCTTTAATTTAACAGCTACACAGGCCTGTTGCATTACTCCGTTCTGTTAACAAATGCAGAATTTGTCTATCAGCATAAAAACAATTTCATGTAGAAAAAATATGGAATATTTTAGCCACACAAACATAGGCATACAAACATATACTACCCAAACACATACACACAGTTTTCACTAAGGATGTTTACAACACTGGGGTTTATTTTTAGCCTACTGAAAACTGTTGATCTGTAGTGAAGTTTCCAAAATTTACATACTGTTATATACAATATAAATACATAAAATTTACTTTTACTCTTAGGAAGTCAAGCAAAAACACAAACCGGGAAAATACTGCTAAATTTCTAAATAGAACTGTGTGTGATTAGCAGATTGTCATCTGTTTTAATTGCTCTTTTGCAAATGGCAGTGTTCAGCAAGATCACACAAGCTCATGCTAGTAACTCAAACTGAAAATGCCACTACTCCTAAACATCATTTGTTTTTGTCTGTGGATTGATATGACAGAAATTCTACCCAGAGTGAGGGAGTATTATTTTAGATCAACTCTTTTTAATTAAGATTCATTTGGAGGATTTTGAATGAACATGCCCAAATAGTTAAAAGGTCATAAATGTTATAAAAAACAAACAAATGGAACTGACATAAAAGTTTGCAATGCTGAAACAAATCATATGCCTTGAAATGCATTCCCACAGAGATGTCATCTGGGGAATGAGTCACATTAGTGTTCTGTGGGCAGCTTGCAGTAAGTACCTGTATGGGCCCAGCATTTTCAGAGGTAAAAACAGAACCCACTCAAATCTTATTGCTATTAACATGCAACCTTGTAAACTGACAAAAAAATGTACAATGAAATGTTTTGCCTTCAGTGGCAAACAAACTAACTCATCTATTAGATGGTAATGTGTGTATTTCTGCCACTTGGAGTAAGTCACAGTGGGGTTGTTTGCCATCCAAAAAATCATATTTTAGTTTGTATTCTCAGAGTTGCTTTAAAAATAAATGTTATAACAGTGATCATCATGACTATATTACTGCAGTCTTTGGTTTATGAAAATCTGCAAATCAATGTCCAAGGTATTCTGAATTCAGTCACTTCCTATCTTATAAAAGTCTACTGAGGTAAATTCTTCTTAGGGATAAGATAGTGTTTTCTGTAGTTAGGAGGTGAAAACAACCAACTAAGTGTCCAAACAGACAGAAAGATCCAGTAGCCTGACACAGAGAGCTGATAAGAAAGAAACCTCCAGGGTGCAGGTTAAGAAGGAAAAAAAAAAGGACAAAATACTTTGTGAGAAGGAAAATCAGAGAATCATAGAATGGTCTGGGTTGGAAGAGACCCTAAAGATCACCAAGGACTGCTCTCCTGCTCTTGGTAGGGATTCCATTCACTAGACCAGTTGCTCAAAAAACGAATGAAAAGATATGAAATTTCAGTGTGAGCTTTGGAAAGATTGGATGTCAAGGTTTGAATAATTTTTTTTTTTTACTGTAATTTGTGAGCTGTAGCATAGTAAATCCCAGCCCATGATCCTAGAGCCCTTACATCAAAGTAGCCACAGTTTTAGACACTAGAATTCCTAACTTCATTTAACATATATTTGTCAAATATGGACAGGCCAGTGATAGAAGCCAATTTTCACTCAAAATGAGTCTTAAGGGCATTTAAATAGTGTATCTATTAGTCTTCTTGTACTTTCAAAGAATAAAGGTTGATGTCTCTTGTCAATAAGAAGTGAACAAATGAAGACAGGAACTTTATTCCCAACTATGACTGAAATTTTCCGTGATTTTGCTTTTTTTTTTTTTTTTTCCTGTTTTTCTGTTCTCTCTTTCAAACTTTTTGTTTCTTTCTCTTTCCATTTTTGGTAAGTGGGATTTCTTGTACTTATGGTTTCTAGTCTCTTTTCTTGTCCTTAGAAAGATAATAGCAGTGTTAGCTGAAAACTCTAAGGACTATATTAGCACAAAAACAAAAAAAAACCCTACAGCAACTGAAAAACTACATAAACATACACATTTAATGGAAATGAAAGGTTCCTCACTCATAAAAATACACTTGAACCCCATCTCTGTGGCTGGTGACTGAGCTGTTCTGAGCTTAGAGCTCACTTCTAAAATCACGTGTTGCAACACAAAATCCCCAGGACTAGGCCATGTTCTCCTAAAGACAGCAGATGCTTCACACTGAAATTAAGTATACTGTTGCCAGACCCTCCAACCATTAAAAACTGCTAACTTCAGTTTAAAAGAAATAAAACAGTTGTGACCTTAAATGAGGCTACTTATATCTAAATAAAAGCAAAGCTGCTCACTTGTGCTAAGTAACATAATAAATTGCATTTCCTGTTAGGAAGTAGCTTTATTGAAAATGGTAGCTATTTTCTCAGAAGTTATTTCCAGGCACCTGTAATCTTAATGAGGTTTGTCCCTTTCAAAGGACAGTTGTACGTGCATGCCCGAATGCACACAACCTCTTCAGCCCAGAGCTGATAAAAGCATCTGCATGACATAGCTCAAGCACATTTAAATGATATAACTGGTTGGTTTATTTGTTTTAATAAGATGGGGCAAATGTGAATCACAGTGTACTTCTAACCTTTCATTCAGGTTGATGTTTTAATCATGTGGAGGAAGAGAAACAAAACAAAAGAAAGGGATGGCAAACAAATGGTAATGATTTATGTGATATTTGACAAGACAGCAATGGGAAGTCAAAATAAAAGCAAGCATATTGTGGCAGATGGAAGGGATCTTAGTCAAGTTGTAACCCTTCTGCAAAAAACTTAAAGGAAACAACTAATTAAGGAGGAAATATATTTTTGTATACTCTTCATGTATTTCATTCCAAACTGAGACACAAGAGGATTTATTTTCCACCAAAGATGGAAGATAAAAATGGGAGTCTAACTTTTTAATCATGGGAAAATCATTTATGATGAGCTTGAGTCTTTTTCAATTTGCAGAGTGTGAGACAAAAAGCCCAGCATTTGTAAAATTCAGTCATGGAACCAGCTGAACATAACTTCTTATAATATTCCTAATAAAGTGCAAAACAGTATGTTGTGAGGGGAAACAATTCCTCCCAGTGTCTAGGGTTAATCACAACACTGAAATTTTACAACTCAACACTGAAAAGGAGGGGCAGAGGGATATTTACTAAGTGGACATTGTTACTGGCAGCACAAGTAGATCATGTATTGGGGAACATATAAGATGGATCCACTCCCATCTTCCCTTGCAGAGTGAGAGTACAGGAGATGCAGGAAAGCTGGCTCAACCATTGAGGCTTTGCAATTCAAGCCATTTGTTCTTTTAAAAAAGTGCTCATCCAGTTTTTATGCAAAGATGGGTGATTTCACACTGCATGTTCATTAAACGCATGCAAATATGAAGTATGTAAACATATTTGGCCAAACACTATCCCAGTTTGCCCTTTGTGTAACACCAATAAATTAGTTTCAAATTTGCATATTGTTATTAATCATACACCTTTCATTTCTCTACTTAACATTCATGTACAAATATATTTGTGTTAATACTCTGTGCAAATATTCAGGAAACTGAGATGTCCATGTGTTTCCTTTTAAAATAGCAATTTATACATAGGAGATTTAAATTCTAATTTAAGACATAAAACTAAACCATGGATGTATAAGAAAGAGCATCTAAACACCTTTTTTCACAGTTATTTTCAAACATTGACCTATCTTCTCTCAGTAATTTTACCATGTTTTAATCATTAATATATATTTCCATTACTCCCATGTTACCGTAGGAGTAAGCTAAAGGTCAGCAATCTGGTCTTTAGTAAACTAACAAAGCAGGGGAGTACCTGAATATGTCACCTTCTATTATTTAAAAATCATACAGAATGCATAAAACTGACTGTTTTGAGGACTGAAAAAACTGAACAAGTAAGGTGAGAAATTGTTTGAAATAAATAGATTTTGTTTTAGAAAGTCACACTGTCTTTTCTTGTTGCTTCACGAACTTAGCAAGCCTTCTTCTACTTGTATAAACAGAATAAGCCATACCCAAAAAAACCAACAGAACTGACAACAGAACCAGAGTCACTAAGGCATTTTACAGTGTCACTTCATGTTGGTAACAATAATTAAATTAATAACGATAAACAACAGCAACAGAGACACAAAACAGAACAAAACCCTTTCAACTGAAGAACCATGTGGAAAAGTTATTAAAGGATGAAGTCACTGCTAAATACAATCAGCCTGTGAGCTTCCACAGCTCATTGTGTTCAGTGCTGTTTGTATCACAGTGCAGATAATTTTGGCACTGAACAATCAGTTCTGAAAAGAGTTTTAAGTTCTACAAAAAGGTGTGCTTTATCTGCTACTGTATTTCCAGAAACATAAACAATTTTTTTTAGTATCAGCAAACAACCTTGGATCTGATAGCATGAAATTGAAAAAGAGTTGAATATTGGAACATGGCTTCTGCCTGGCAGGCACCTCCTTTCCTTTGTTTGGTTTTGGGTTTTTTTTTTTTATAGTCTAGATGGAAACAGAATTTACTACTCATCCATTTAGTCTCATTAGTCTTCTTTCACTTCTCTCGATTTTGCCTCCTTTTTTAGTTCTTTGCCCAAGCGACCACCTTTTCACACTAAACATCACCATCAAAGTAGTCTTACATACATATCTTACATACATATCAATCATACAGTTAAGCTTCAAACAGAATTAAAAATAATTACATTCCTTTAATGGAGAGAAAAAGTGGTCCTAAAATGAAATTGGAACATAATACAGTAGATCAGCATTTGTTGGAGCTTTCAGCAGTTTTTGCTTCTGAGCTCAATTGCAGAAAATATCTATGCAAAAGTACATAGAATTTGGTATTTAAAACTACCCTCCATATACACAGAACAGAAACACTCACACAAATCCTATCCATCACTTAACTAGAAGGTGATACAATAGGCAGGATACATGTGTATACAACTATAGATGCCATAATAAAATGTGAATTAATAAAGATCTTTTACAGAATTGTGAAAAAGTAACACGGGTCATGATTTTTTTTGCTAGGAATAGTTGTGGCCATAGTTAGTACTCTCCATCAACACAGTGTGATGTTAATTTCTTCCAGCAGATACAAATAATTTATGAAGATGACCTTCTCTAAAGTATTATCTTTTCTAGAGCTTTACCCTCACTACTTTTCAAAACACAAGACTTAGATTTAATACCTACTCCTATACAGAGCACCTTTTATGATTCCCAGAATCATACCTACCCTTCTCTCCCAGCCACATCTTTTCTTAACAAGTAATTTGAATTTCATGTTACCCAAGTAACTAAAAGGCAGACTCATGTTTTGTTGTTTTCAGATTAAACACCACATTTAATACAAGAGTATGTAACCGAGATGCCATTTGAACTGCTGCAAATTTTACTCAAAAATAGAAACCACTTAAAGAAAGCTATATTTGTCCACATACATAGTTCTGGAATATGTGGAATCCTTTTTTAACATCAGTATCACATTTGCCCCCCACTTTAATACACAACCACCCTTGTTCTCCTCTGTGTGCCAAAATAGAGTAACCACCCAATGCAAAACATGAAGAAGCAGTCACACGCAGAACAGGAAGGAATGAGGCTGTAAAATAGACAGATTGCACAGCAGCAAGCTTATGGAAAATCTATTAAGGATGCATGGGATGCCAAAACATATGTAACATAACCTTCTGCTTTTAGGTATTTTGTATGAAAGCAAGTTTATGGAAGACAATGGCACCAAGCAGTGCCATTCAGCTCCAGAACAAGAGTCAAGGCAACAGAAACCAAGTCATGCCCTAGGAAATGGGCTGAGCTGAAGTCACACATAATCCTTCCAGCACACAGAAACAGAGCCAGACCTTGATGAAGTTCCCAGGGTTTAGCATGAGCAGCACAACTACAAAACTGAAAATAAAATCAGCTCATGTTAAATCTGAGGAAGATTTCAAGATGAAACATGTTCATGGGGTCTAGCTCAGTAGTTAGCTATGAAGCAGCACTTAAGCAAAACGCTTTTGTTCTTATCCAGAATGGAAACTACCAGCATTTTAGATTATGAGGGAACTCTGCTTCTGTGACAAGTGCTAATGCTAGCCCAGGTAGGTTGCTTTTCAATTCAGAGTTCATACTAGTTCCCCTAACTAATTGTAAACTTCCAACTTGACTACATCTTCATAGATGCATTAAAGTACTGCAGTGACAAGCCAATCTTCCCCATTTCCTCTCAGTGGTAACATAATTTCAGATAGGTACTTCAAAATGATTATTCTGCTCTCCCAGGAAAAACTCAATTAGACTTAGGGCCAGGTGGTTTGAATTTGGCACCACTCTGTGTCTTTGCCAGTAGAGATTCCTCAGAAAAAACAGCATGTCATCACAGACTGTGTCCTGGACGCACCCCACTACAGAAATCCCAGACCATATGGAAGCAGCATGCTTTCCCAGAGAGAACTTAACACCATGGTTCATCATCAAAAAGTAAGCAAGAGAAAAGAGAATGGCTAAATTAAACCACAGAGCAGTCTTAACCAGTGATTTTGGGATCAAGTGACTACCTTGGAGTCAGAAGCAATGAGCTGTGCAAAATATCTGAAGTGTAAAATTTTCTGGCTTCAAAGTGTGATTTTCTCAAGACAGAGGAAATGAAAAATGTTACTTCCTGGTTGCTTTTACTCTTCCCCCCCATCTCCCTCCTTCTCCCCACTTCCCCCAGCTTTCCACTTACACTGCTTCTTGTCAAGAGCAACACACTCATGGCCTTGTACAAGTCACTTGTGGGACATTCCCTGGAACAGTGTTTAAGATGCTGATTCCCCATGCTCAAGGTGAACTTAGACTGGCATAATCTCGTAACAGGCTACTAGTACAGTGGCCTGTACTAGTACTCTATTCCTCTACAAGGAATAGAATCCACAATATGCAAATAAAATTAATTGATTTGCTTATCACAGAAGAGCAATTGATCATTCCTTGTATACAAATTAAATAATAATAAGAGACACAAACCAACTCTATTGCAGGAACTCAGCTCTGGAGTAGTCTCCCAGGATGACGGATGTATTTAAATGGTCTTTACAGATATATTTGTGATATGAGAGCCTGAAAAGACAGATTTTAAAGCCCATCTAGTACTCTCTCTAAAGCTATGCTACTTTATAGAAAGAGACGCAAGAACTGAGCATATCCTGAATATATTTATTGAATATGTGGCCTGGTAAAATACATTTGGCTATAAAGTTAATTTTAGCTGGAAAATCTAAGGAGTAAATGGTTTTGCAAGAATATGAAAAAACCTAGAGGGAAACCTTATAAAATGAGGATTCGTCTGTGCACTGAATGCTTAAGATCAAACTCTGGAACTATTGGCCATTTGGAACTGGAATAGAACTGATATTTGTATGTTTTAATAGTGTTTTAGCCTTTCAATATTTTAGCATTGGGAACCAGATTGCATCAGATGGCATAGTTACTGCAGTGAAAGTGACTGTGATTGTCAACAAATTTGATAGCAAGGTTGAAAAGGGAACTGATCCTCTAGTCAGTGCACTACTTTTATGATGCTTCCAGTATTTCCAGTGAAGCCAAGGAGTCTGATCCAACCACAGTATGTTATGTCCAATTCATCAATGTGCAAAGAGAGTGTTCTCTCTCCAATGGCTAAGAGTGTTTATCTTTGAGTCAGAGTATAAAGCTAAAAACAAAAGCAAATTATTGGCGCTTTTTATTTTATGTTTGTATTCAATATAGCTTGATTACTTGAAAGGAGTTGTAGCCAGCATATTGCAGCATGAAACAATATCATGAAAAATACATGTCTTTTAATGCAATGGTTGCACTAACAGTTTGTCACAGGCAAAATCTGCAGAATCAACACAGAGACTAAATAAACGAGTCAAAACTTGAATTATCTAATACAACATTGTATATTTTCAACAGTCCATATTCTAATTTCGTGCACATAAAACAGCACTGTATATTTTTTTGATCCTGCCTTTAAAACACTTTGTTTCCAAGGCCAGCTGTAGCACGTTGTGATCCATCGTTTCTAACATCTATGACAAAACACACTATTATGCTATTGCTGCTTTTCCTAAGCTATTAGAGGCTGCACCACTTTTAAAAAATAAGGCTGACAAGAATATAATAGAAAAAATGTTTTTACCATTACTGGTACACACTTTGTGTTTCTCAACTAGGAAAAACAAAATGACATCACATTATCATTGTATATGCTGCTGTCTCCCAGGATGTCCTTCAGGTGTTATGGAACCCTACAATGAGCAAAAGCAAAATATTTCTTTTTAAAGCTAGCAGTCTATTCTATAGAATGTATTTTCCTCTTTACAAGCCAGCTGGCAGTTCACTGGAAGAATACTTATTTTAGATATATGCTGACAGCAAATTTTAGCTTAGATAGAACATGATGCTGGCTAAGTAGTCCTTCCAAATGTGTTAATTTTAGTTTCACTTCCTTTATACTTCCTTTTCTTAGCTGATTTATTTTAAATTTCATAGGAACTTGAGATACTAATAAAGATGGATCAAATTCCACATCAAATCCATAGGAAAGCCAAATGCTTGAATTACAAAAAGGCTAAGTTGGTTTATTTTATTTTTAATCATATCAATAAAAAAATAACCACTGCAAGAAAACACTATTTTTAGAATTAAAGTAGATTTAACATAGTAATTGCTTGCTTTCCTGGTTTTCAATATGAAATTTATATGAGTATTACAGACATTAAAAATTTGTTTATCTTAAAATAAAGTATTAAAAATATTTCCTATTTCTCAAGGACTCAAAAATGCCTCTTTTTTTAAAATTACTGCCAAAGAAAGAAAGGACAAAACATAAAATCTTTGGCCACTTTTAAGTTAAAGCATCAGACCCTCAGCTAGTTGAAGCTAGTATAGCTTTATTATCTTTTTTTTTCTTTTTCTTCAACTGACAAAATAGAGCAATTAAGTTGGAGTGATATTTTAGGAAAATGATTGCCTTCTTAACTCTTAACACTGCACAAAGGGCTGCCTGCCTGATAATATCTCATTGTACAGTTTTATTTACATTTTAACTCTAACTACTCTTTTGCCTCTTGAATATTTTAAGGGAATGTTGAACTCTCATTCTCCTTTACAGGATTTCTGACCCCTCAGTTAGTTTAGGATTATAAAACAGACTGTCCCATACTAAATGAAAATGCTGTCACTCAGTAATATACCACTTCTGATCTAATGCAGAATAATAAAAGTAAGTCAGTTGATTAAATTTTTCTCATATGATGATTCAGGTAAGATACCTTTACACACAATTTAGGCTATCAAGTTTGATAAATCCCATAAATATTTTTCTAGCTAGCTCCCTGTACAAGATTTGAAACTAACTATAATTAGCTGATAATAGTTGTAAATTGCTGTATCTTGCATCTCCTCTCTTTGCCACTTTTGAATGCTTAGGACTCTGATCCATCACCAAAGAAAATATAAAAGCAGAAGTTAATAACATAACTGAACTTCTACTGTGCCTTTCATCCAAGATCTAGAATACTTTACAAATATTAATTAAGTTTCACAACACCCTTGTATGACACCAAAGCATTGGTGCTGACATCAAGAAATCAGTATATATTATTCCTTCCTTTATGCATAAAAACTTGGTTTCAGCTTAAGACATTGGTTAAAAATGTACTGAAGCACGTAAAATGAGCTATTTCTTTGCCATTCAGAGCAAAACATCATCTAAAGCATATAAGCAACTCCAACAAATGATACTATTTTAATTGTGAAATTGATACTATCCATTCAATTCTTTGCTGAAAAATGTAAAATGGGCAAAACAGGGACTCCTTAGCATATACTTCTTGTGAGTGTATCAAATGCTACATCAATTCTTTGCAATGAGACAATCTCAGAGTATAATTATAACCCTTGCCATAAAGTGGATTTATTGTATGGAAAAAAAATTCCATACATGACAAACAACAACAACCACAAAGATATTACTTTTTCACCTCCAGAAACTGAATGCAGCTTTTCTGGAATATGACTGAGATTACTAAATTTGTTTGCAGTAGTCTATACTGGGCCACTCTATTATTTATAATGGGATGAAGTCTACTGTAGACATTTCTTTCCACTCCCTCCAGTGAGGGTCAAGTGTGACAAGAACAGACACAGATGTCTACACTGAAGACTTCTATGCTACATAAAGTTAATTTCAGCCCGTGTCCTGTTTGCAAGCATAACTACATTTAAAAGGCAAAACATTTACTAGTTGTCCATTAAAAATCAGTAACAACACAGTAATGAAGTTACAGTCATATAATGCGACTGTATGAGTAATATGATACTATTTTCCCTTCTAGAGTTCTGTGATACTTCATCTACCTTTTTTTCTTGGTCCTTCATCTATCTCTTTTTCTATCTCTCAATTTATGGCTGCTTTTGTTCTTATTTCAGAGTTTTCAGAATGCTTCTCTGACTCTTGTTTCGTGTCTTGTGCCTTGTGTGGTAGCATCCAAATGAAACAAGTGCTGCAAAGCTTCAGCATTAATGCAGAATTCAAGTCCTCTTTTCTGCATTTGAGACTCATGTTGCATACAACTTTCAAAACTGTACAGACTTGTATGAAACAGAAAAGGAATTGTCAGGCTTGGATATTTTTCCAGAACTGATGCAAAATTACCCATTTCTAACATCAGTAGTTACGAGAAGTTACTGAAATGCAGCTGCTCATAGTGTGATTACTGTCACAAGTGATGCTGGATTTCTGAGGCAAGCAAAAAGGAAAATACTCAACACATGAGATTCATCACATTAACCTCAGACACCTGCAGTGTATGTAGCTACATTTGAGCTGGTTTAGCAGACTCCCTTTATAATCAATGAAGAAATTGGAAGTTGTGATTCGTTTTCTTCAAAGGGAGAGATGTGTCTATGACTCTTCATTAACTGTAATAGGAGTCCAGCCAAATAGCTCAGATAAAGACATCTACCCCACAGATGTGTGAAGTGGAACACATCCCTCCCACTGATAGTGTTTGGGTATTTTATAGATAATTACATTGCCTCAGCAGCTACTCCACACCTTCATAACACAGAGCAATATCTATATTGCCATTATGGTATCAGCAAAGTCCCACTATATCTTATCACTTGAAAAAATTATAGGATAATGTAGCAAAGAATATATGACTCTGTATAGAATCTTGATAGCTTAAACATCACATTTATTAGATTCTAAAGCACTCTTAAAGAGCATCTACTTTTCGGTCTCTGCAGGGCTGGCTTTCTCAGGTATTGCATGTCTAAAATGAATGCAAACACATTAATGTGTTTATAAACTCCTTGCTCAAGGACTTAAGCAAATGCAGGCATATTGAAAATGAGTAAAAATCCCATTGTGCTGTTTCACTGTGCAAATGCAATTCCTTAAATTTGAAATCCCCAATCATTACCTTATTTCAAGTATATTTTCATCCTCCCAATAATATTGTACTCATCCTTGAAGTAAGCAAAACTCCTTTGAACCCATTTTACCATGCACAGTGTTAACATTCTGTATAGACACGATTTTAGCCATACTTTCTCTTCTTCATCCACAGACACTATTTCTAGAAATATTAAGTAGGTGATAGATTACTTTGAAATTTTAGGTGGTCCTCCTTTTCAGTAATAGCCTTCACCTTTGTCCCAAAACACCCAGTCATTGTCCTCTTATACCTGTTTGTTTTTTGGTTTTTGTTTTTTTTTTTTTTTACAGAAATAACTTAATTTATTCTAATCTCCTTGCAGTTCTATATTCAAATTTTGCACAAAGCTTCAATACTGATGATTTCTTTTTATCACAGCATATCCTTATTCTGCACATCTGGCTATTTTGGATACTGTCTCAAAGTTGCTGATCACAGCAGCCAGGACAGACCTTTGTAACTTACATTCATCAGTCTTACTGCAGGTTCAAACATTAAATACCAGGCAGTAACACACCAACTCATTTTTTTTCCCCCTTAACTGTCTTTGAAATATACACTAACCCCATACCATGTACAAACTCCTGCAGTATTTTAAATTCCAACCTATGATGCTAATCTCTTTTCCTACACATCATAACTGCTCTAGAAAAGCTGTTAGGTATCGCAGGTTGGCAATAATAAAAAATAACAAAAAATATTTACCCTGTCATCCCCACTTGTAAAATATAAAAACCAAAAAACAATCATCAATGAAGATAAAATTGAAAAGATTGAAAAGCCCTTGAAAACTTTTGGTAGAGGGAATAGGGTTTCTCCAATTTCAAATGTTGCTGTAGTCAAAATGACACAGAATGTGCAATAATGTGTTTGTTTTTCAGATACAGTAGGTCTGAAGAGATTTTTTTGTATACTTCAATTATAAAAACATTTAAAACATACAAACTTGTGCAATTTTTATTTTAATGAAGATGAGAAGTTCATTAACGAAGATAAATATTTCATTAGATGTTAAATAAAACAAAGAGATTTTTTGGCTTCTCTCAGCACAAAATTCCTTTGAAAGATTAATTAATACATGCAAATTATGCAAATTAGACCCATGCAAATATTTTATGAAGACAATTAAGGGAACCATTAATTACTGCTTTTTTTGCTTCAGTGAGATTCATTCATTTAATTTTAATTTCACTTTAACTGTTTTGATGTATAATCTTGCAGCTAAGAACTTTATCTTTCCTAGTGGGTCACTTAAACTTATAAATTTCATCAAGTGAGCAGCAACAGAAATCTGCAAAGATATTCTCTGGGCTATGTTTAGTATCAAGAGAAATTTTTGACACAATGCACTCCTAGAAACTGCAAAACTGGAAGGGAATGTGAGCTCATTCTTGGACAAGGTTCAACTGCTGGAAAAGCAATTAATTTGCTTTGGCTGTGCTAATATAGGGGAATTAGAAAGTGTGACACAAGACAAATAGAAATAATTAGTTCTCCAAAATGATGTTCTCATTAATATGGTTTGAACAGTAGAAATAAAAAACATTATTGTGGCATGTCTGCATTCTGTCCCTAGCCACAGGAGGTAGGAAAATGCAAGATACAGCATTTTTTTCACCTTTGTAGTTTGTGTGGTGATGGCATTTATTTTCATTTTTTATTGTAGGTTTTAAGAGAGGCAAATTGTGGACCTGATCCTGTGATCCTGTACTTGCATAAAGCATGAGGAGTCTCTGCGCTTCTTTCTGTGAAAAGATGAAGCTATAAACCTAACTGACTAGGCTTTTCACAACAATACACTCAAGTTCCTAAATTGAAACTTTTATTTCAATATCTTCCATTTAAATCATATTTTATTACATGCAATACCCAAGGTATAATGTGTTTTTTCTGCAGCTTAAGCTCCTTTAGTAAAAAGATTGCTCTAGCAAAAGAGTTACGATATCCTCTCCAAATCCGATAACATAATTTTCTTTTTCCATAACATGAATATACATACATTCATTTCACAAAGTACATAGAGGTGGATTTTCAGTTGCTCTCCTTAACACTTACACCAATACCAAGCAGGTTTTCTACAAGCAGTGAAAATCACTAGCTGGCACTCTTTACATAAACAGGCTGCTACAAGGCTGTTAAAAACATCTGCTCACTTACACTGTATTTCTTAGCTTATTGCAGGGTTAAAGACATGGAAGACTATGTGGCCCCTTTAAAATATTAAACTTTTCCTTCCCCTGAAGGTTTACCAAGTTCCAACTGAAGGCACCTCTCTTTGAAAGTTTTGCTGTCTACGCAGCTTTTATCTGGAATCAAAGTGCAATGACTTGCTATCATTTATACAGCATCTGACAAAAATCAAGGTTACTGTCTTTAAATACAAGGAAAGAAAATGTGGTCATGTGTTAACATTTTCTGAAAGCTGATTACCACAATTAACAAAGTCCTTAAGTGCAACTACCACAGAGGTTAAGCAAAATTACTCAATAAAATTTCTAGAACTTACACTACAATAATTCATTATAAAAATTTTAATGTCTTTAGGGACATTACTTATAAAAAGTTAAAATCTATGAAACCTTCCTATAGCTACCTATTGCTTAACAACATGGATATAATAATTCATGTTCCTAATTTGCTAGGAATATGTCAAATACATGAATGAATGACCACAATTCTTGCAAAATGCTGGGAAATGCCTTCTTCCTTGACCACCAATTCTGTTAATCAGATGATTTTTTGAAACTTTTATTAAATGTATTTGTGTTAATGACTTCTAAATAAACAAATATTAGAACTGGCACCTCATACCATATCTGGTAGATTCTAGACTAGTATTTCCTAAAAAGCTTTTGGCACTCAAATACTGTTCTCCTTTTGCTGGGATCTTCTTATTCTCCCTCCACATTGCTAACTTCTTTCTCAGTTTGACATTTTTTGCTTCTTCCTCAACTTTCTGTTTCAGTTTCTGAGGGCTGAGATCTTCCTTGCATTGTCTCTCTCTCCGTACTTCGTATCTGAGTAGTCTAATCCATAAACTGAAATTCAGTCACTATATCCATGTTGACAATTGACACAGCCCTTTGTACTCCAGGTCTGTTCTCTTCTGTCTGACATAAAACCTCAGTCTGCTTTTCTGATCCTCTGTGTGAATGTGTCGCTGCTCTGACAATCTTAGTTTGAGAAAACAGAGCTGTTAATCATTCACCCCTTCAGATTCCTCCTCATCTTCCCCACTACTACTCTTAGTCACTATGAACTACTCTTTTAATCTTGTCTGTCAGTAAAGTTCAAAATCAAGGTATCCTGTTTGTTTGTAACTTCTGACTCTTCATTACAACACAGTGTCTAAATTTATTCTCATAAAAAGTCTCTGCCCCTCATTCTCCTGTCCCTCTTTCTAGCTATAAATTCACATGATGTTTCTCCTCATATCTCAGTTACTAAAGTTTCTGTCTCAGTTGTATAAACAAATTTGTATGGCAAAAATATTTTCCTAGTCTGCTTCTTTGAATTGTCACTCTCTTCTAATTCCTTCACTGGCTCTTCCCTTTTAAGTAGAAACACAGTACTTGAAAGGTTTTGCCTTACCCTTCACCTTGTGTATTACTCCTTATCAAATGCTTCAGACTGGAGTGATAATTCCAAAGAAGCATCCTCATAGTGCTGTGCACAGTTTAGAAGTCCCTCATTCAATGCTTACAAAACGAACTCACTACAACCCTTCAGGTCTGAAGCCTGGATTTGCAGGTGAGTCTGACAGAAAGACCTGAGATTGGGAATGGTGCCTGAATTCATAATGTGATCATGGACATATATAACTTCCCATATAAATCAGAAAGCATTTGGCAGCACAGTCATTAATATCTCACAGTCATCATCTCCCCTCAATATTTGTGTAAAGTTTTAAGGGAAATGACATCACTTGATTACATTCCTTCAATAACTTTTGGTCATAGATGGGACAGTAATTTCAGTACTATTGTAGGGGACATAGGTAGGGATGACCACATCTAAAGATTTATTGAATGCTAATGCCCCATTGCTGGCATAACATCAGTTTACCTCTTAGAAGAAACACACTAAAATATTTTTTCGCATATAACATTGCTGTTGCCATAACATACTTACTTTGCATTTGATGGCTCAGGTGTGACTAAATGTTACATCTTCTTTGTGTTTTTGACTGAAATATTAAAAGGACAGGGCAGAAGTGCATACCTGCTTTCAGTTCCTGAAACACAGCTCATACTGAAAGCTTATACATTCATTCACTTCTATGAATAAAAGTATAGCAGGTATTGAGCCTGTGTGTACAGAAGAAAGCTGAAGAAAAAAGGTCAGTGTAACTTTGGGTTAGGAAACTGATAGAACCTATACTAGTTAAATAATCCATTCTCAAGTACTGTAGTTTCAAACCTTTGAAATGTCTTTATGAAAGGTGTTTTAACCAAACTGGCTATATTTATGTAGAAGTACCAGAGTGCAGAATTTATGTCAGGTCTTTTTTACAAAAGATGAATACATAGGGTCAACTTGGTATGTGAGTAGAATTCATTTAAAATCAAGTAATAATAAAATAATGCTAGGCAGCATATGCTGTTGTATATTCAAAGCTTTGTCTAACAAAGAAAAGACTTGAAAAGACTCAGACCATGTGTACTTTGTCATTACCCTGATATTCACAGAGGCTAGCCACCAGTCTGAGCAAGTGCAGTGCAAGCACAGATGATGTGCTCTGTGTATTCTGTTAGCATGGAGTTCAGGGACATAAATCCTGTCACTGATATTCAAGTTGGTAAATTCCATCTAGTTTTCCTTATGTCTGTACAATGAGAAAGCATGAAAGAACATACAACAGGGAGGGCAAAACATGAAGGGCAGAATAAAATCTTTAGCTCTTGCTAGGTTCAGTCTCTGATATACCCCAGATTTCTGATATATCCATGATCAAGCTCCTTAGCCCCTCTATGATATAAAGATAATTGCTTTGTTCTGCATCACAGGAGTATTTCCTGATGTGAAGACTAAATCCATTAAAGACTGCAAAGTTGTTCAGATTTTACAATGATAAAATTTCTAGTAGATTTCCAGCTACTCCTGGCATAGCTCAAAACAATTTGAGACAGCCACAAGGCTGCAAATTGGAATCAGTAACACAAATAAAAAAAGTAGTAAGTATCTACTTACTAAAACTCATATTCATTCAGAAACATTATAACAGATAGTTAGTTTCCTCTGAAGATAAATAGCCAAAATTTAAGAAACTAATTTTGGACTAGCTAATTTTTTTTGATTTACAAAATTAGTGGTTTCTCATGAATAATCTGTCCTTAATTTCTCAGAACTGTTATGCACAAACATGCTTTCCTTCAGCTTGATGCCTAATTTTGTTTTGTTTCAATATACTTACTTACACTAGCAACTGAAAAGAATTACACACTCAATAAATAACTTCTTTTAAATGTCTGCTTAAGACCAACTTTGCTTCTTTAGCTGTTTTTTTAATATGATTACTCTTGCAAGCTTCACGGCCAAAATGAATTATTTGTTTCAAATCAGAAAGAAAAAGGAGGTAGCTCTGAAATGATTTTATTATTGAATGTAGAGACAGAAGTCAAAGATGTTCCAAAGAACAGAGAAAATACTAGAATATGCTAAGACACATTAGCAAAGTTCAGGGCTGTCATATCCAGGACAATTTATTTATTTATTTGGCCAAAGAGCTGCTTTTGAGTCACACATGGTAAATATTATCAGATCCTTTTGAAAGTCAGTTTGGACTTCTTTAAAAATAATTAAACCCCACAACTTTTTCTCCCTATTCACTTTTTTCTTTCTTAGTCAAATACTACATTAAATACAAGCTATTACGCAAATAACAGGGGAGCAAGATGTAGAGAAATTATCTCATGAATCTTCGTGTGTAAAAATTATAGGAGTGACATAGGCCTTCCCTTTAGAATTAAAATAGCAATAAATATATTTTTATTTTATATATATATAAGAAATGATGAATTTCCATTTAATATAACCCAAGTATAGAATGGCGTATGTTCAAAGGCATTCTAAATGACCAAAAGGGATTGATTCAACATCTGGTATGATTTGAGTCAGCCTTCCACATCCTGTAAGTCTTCCAGATGCTGCTCCAGAAAGGCCTGGATCTTCTGGAGGAATGATACAGATGTCTCAGATGCACTGGAGCATCTCAAATAGCACAAGTCATCTACTTGTGGACGACTAAAGAACTTTTTAAATAGTGTGAGAATTAAGGTTAAGATAAGAATATCTTAACTTCTCTCTGCAAAACTCATTTCAGAGTTTCAGACATGCAGGGATAAGATAGGAAATTGATTATGACCTTCCTTGGTACATTAGCTCACATGGCTTGCTTAGAAATTTTTTTCTTCTTTGATGCAGATGGTGGCTGGTGGTCAGAAAGGGTCACTGAACAGGATGTCCACCGTTCATATTTAATGGTTTAAGTCTCACTGAACTTGAAATTCAAGATTTGAAATCTAATCTGGACTGGAGGCTTCTTTTTACCTACTCAAGCTGTAGCACCTTTCAGGAAGGACACATGGATCTCCCCTTCTAATAGATTTCCTCTTACTTGTGCTAAATGGATAAAGCAACTTACTGGCTACTAGTCTACATTACTAGTTCTCCAAAGCACAGTACTTTTAGAAGAACTGAAAAATATTGCAGTGATTTTGGTGTAAGAGTTGTCTCCCTCATGCTTAACACAAGTCACAAGGGAATTGCATCTACTAGAAAGATCTCAAATAATTAAATATTTTGACATCTGTTGACGTGAGGTCTTAAGGATTTAACAGAAGAATGCAACTCTAATATTGAAAGATGAAATTCCTTTACATGAGTATAATCCACAAACATCAGGAATTTTTAAATCTTTATAGAGTTTAACAAACTAATGGCAAGAAACAATCCCACTTTATGATACATCTTAACATGTATGTTAATGCCACTTTCCAGCACTTGTCTAAGATGTAGTAAATGTGGCTGAGGGAAAAAAATATAAGAAAGAGAAAAAGAGACAGCTCTTTACATTGTGTAGAGGCAAATACTGATAAACAGCTTACAGACAGCAGATCCAGCTCCTCAACCAGCCTTAGAATGCTCAGGATTATAGTTCAGCTGTGAATGATGTGAATGAATTAGAAAGCCACTTTATTTATACCTGTTTCATGGTAGACTATAGAAACACAATTTCACTGAAATCATGTTGTTTTAATCAACTTTTCATCCTGGTTTATAAAAAAACATCAAGCTTTTTAGTTCTTTTCCTGAAAGGGAAAATGTTATTTATTTTTTAGTCTGATGAGACTCTCAATGTATGTTCTACCTGCCTGTTCAGGTCTCAGTTATCTTCTGAGGGAGAAGACAAAGGGAACAAAGTACTTATGGGAAACAAAAATACCTAGTGTGGTGGCTTGCAGTGCCCATCCTTCCCAGGTAGCGAGACAACTGGGGTTGCCTCAGAAGTCTATTAGGTAAGAATTCATCCTCCTATCTTTCCCTCTTTAAATAAGATGGGCATGTAGGATGAATGAGAATGAAAGTCAAAACAATTCTATATAAAGTCTTAATAGCCTCCTTGGAACACAGTATGGGGTTTTTTGAATATTCTTATTGTCCTGAATTTTCCCACTTGACTCTGTTTGTGCTTAGTCATTAATTTTACATATAGTTCCTTTAAAAGTGAACTAAAGTACCATGTTGGAAGAAAATCTGATTGATTAACCATTCATCCCAGTAGAAAAGTCAGGAACATATTTGATTTCCATCAGCTTCATATATATACAGCTATAAAATGAGATGTAAATTGCAATAGATAGCAATTTCAAATAAAATGTGAAAAATTTTATGTAAGAGTGTTAGTGTTGAATGAGAGTTGAATAAGAGTACTTTGCAATATATATGTAACTGTATATTTACTCTGTGCCCTTCCTTTGCTTTTTGGGTGATAGATAACAGGATTATGTACCTTGAAGTTAAAAGGTGTAGCTAACAATAACCTATGAACGCTATGAAACAATTGTCTATTTATAGGTTACTGCCTGCAATCAATACCACCTTCTGTTTAAGTTAATCAATGTTGTCTTTAATTGATTAGCTTGGGTTGAAAACCTGCCAAAGTGCTGGCTCCTGGGCAGGGGGATAGGGAACATACTTATTGCTGTTTGGTTTCCATGCATTGTAAGATAATTTCAGTATTTATCCATGGTGAATGAAATACGAAGCAAAATAAATCTTTAACACCTATTTCCTCATTGAGTATTCCTGTATCAACAGTAAAAGACAGATGAACTAGCAAGAGATGTTTTAAATGTCTACAATAGAATCTAGGTTTAAAAGCTAAACTATATTGGATAGTCTATCAAGCCAAAAAAAACCAAGTGTCTTTAAAACTTGTGAGCTGGTAAAGCTAGTAAGGTTTTGGAGAAATAAAATAAAATATTTAAATTAGTGCGCACAGAGAGAACCAAGCTCTTTCTAAAATGTATAAAAATTAAGAGAACCTATTTTCAGAGATATATCTTCTGCAACAGTAATGAAATTCAAGGTGGCGCACACAGATTAATGTTGTTATTTATTATTATGTATATAATTTCCTTGAAGTGAATAGCACTGTTCACATGAATAATAAGTGCATGACCCTGACATTAATACAAGGTGTTACACAGGGAAGTCAAAAAGCAACTGAAGTTTGAGGCACTAATCAGAAGGAAAATGAAGCATTATGTGTTACTGCACATAAGAACAGCTTTGAACCAGCAAATATTTTATGAAGACTGAACAAAACTGAAATAGAATCAGGTGGTCTAACCAAAGGGACTTAGTAAGGCAGCTCCACTAAAGGGAGGGAGGTTTAGACACTAAAATTCTAACAGTGTCTCACCCTTAAGATCACCACTAGGTCTGAAAATAAATTTTCTTTTGAGCATAAGAAAGACAAAAGAGAAGAGCAAAGCAGAAAACACACTATCCTTCAGCTTCTATAATTGAACAGTGCATGTGCATATGTTTTCACCAATGCATCAATTCATTTGAGAAACTCTAGCATGCAGAGAAGGAGATCAATAACAAAACAGCAAATATCACTCCCCAGTGGGTCACTACAATGGCTTTGCTCCATTCTGTCATCTTTCCCACGTTTCTGGTACCGCAGATCACTGCTCTTACCTAGAGAGGCGCCAGAATAACCCAAAAGACAGCAGTCACATTACAGAGACAGTCCTTTCTTATGCCTGCAGTAAACCAAAACTGTAGAGACTGAAACCAGCTGTCTTACTGACCTTTAGAAATCTTAAAAATTGAAAACTTAAGGAAGAAACCTCTTAATCAGCCAGGTAAAAAGCAAAATGCAAAAGCTATCTATCAGATGGCTGAAAGTCACATTTTCACAAGACACGTTATTTCACATTGGCAGGCCTTCATAGTCCTCATTGACTCCTAAGTTGAATAAATAAATGGAAATGGTTAGGCTCTTGG
>VXAC01002282.1:803487-850740 GCA_013399225.1 Rhipidura dahli | reverse complement strand
TTTTTTTTTTTTTTAATGTGGCAAGCCTGTCCACTGTTTTGTCGTTGCTGCTTCACAGAACCTTTTTATATTTCTATGGGTCTAGAATAGTCAGCTGTTTGTTTCCATAAACAGCCTAGCTAAGTAGCAGATGTTTCCTTGGGCAGTTATTCAACATATCTAGAAAAAAAATCCCTTTGCCTTCCAGGCTTCTGACAGCTTTGTTTCCAGCTCCTGACTTCTTTTCCCTGCTGAAATGTTCAACCTTTATAGCAGGCCTGCACAACAGGTGGGCCGTGGGTCTCTTGCAGTTTGAAAAACCATTTGTTTGGCCCTTCAGCTGCTGAGAAGCATCATGTACTGTTTGATTTGCCCAGCTGCCAAGAGGCAGCAACAAGATGTCCAGCAGAAAATGCGTATCTCCTGGCTTGTCACTGATCCCTCAGAATGCATGTGCCTCCTAGTCAGCCACCTGGTCAACCAGCAGCCACATGGCTCCAGATCATATACGCACGTTGCCTCACAGGTCAAGGAAGTGACATATTAAGAAATACTTGGGATATTCAGAAGTAGTACTTAGCAGGGGAGGAGGTATAATGGAGGTGGAAGGAAAATGAGAAAGCAACAATACAGGGGAAGCTGAAACAGTGTTGAAATGGGTGGACAGAGAAGAAGGAATGTCACATGGGAAAATGAAAATGTGTTTTCATTCTGCAAATTACCTGATCCATTCATTTGAGAATTCTGGCTCTATACTAAACCCAAGCACCTTTCTTCTAGAAGTCCCATGCAATAACAAACGAGTAACAACAAATCTATAGTACTTACTAAGTGGTGATAAAACCAGAATAACTGATGAGCAAGTGTCAATTGAATAAAAATGCAGAATTTACAAGTTGGTATACATAGAGAGACATTTAGCAGTTTCAAGAGTTTTAATGAGGAAAAAAGGCAAGAAAAATCTTGGTAAAATGTACAAAGAATCAGGTGCTTTTCTTAGGTTTAATCAATTAATACTTTAGAGAACCTATGGCCACTGTTTTACATGGCTTTATACAGATGGATGACCTCGTCTTTAGGTAGCTATGGATGCAAATGGAATTGCTTTAGATTAAGGGGGACATGGAAAGGAACAGACAGAAATGCAGAGATAGGAGATAGAAGCTCTGGGAGAAAGATAAAATTATTGAAAGGACTTTACACATAAAAGAAATGTACTTAACACTGGTCATCACAGTCAATATAATGAGGAAAATAAATGAAGAAAATATTAAAGAGAAGACATCTTAGTTAAAGGTGCTGCAAAGAACACTGATGTCCCTAGAAAAGAAATAAATGTTCTGTCATTTGAGGATATTGAAAACTATTTTTAAAAAATCATTAGTTAATTTGAGAGTAGTCGTGCACTGGAAAATGTATCCTGTCTATGATTAGCAGCCAACAGTAATCTCTAAGTCTACAACCATGAACTCATAAAAATACTCAAGATTTACAGAAATTAGGACAAGAAGTTTGATGTGATTGGATATGGAAACAAGGACAGAAAATGTGACTGGGGAAGTGACTGAGACTGGCTAAATACATAGAAACAGAGAAAACAGGGCACTGGAAGACACTGTGAAATAAAGTAATAAAAATGATTGGCTGACAATAACTGAGACTGAAGTTGGGGGACTGAATTATTTGTGTTAACAGACAAGAACGGAACCCAGTGGTTGAGAATAGAAGGAAAGAGGGGAGACAGAACACAGATAGGGCAAGAAAGTCAAGTAAAGTCATCTGAGGTTTCTTAGAGGGAGAACTCTTGGTGAGTAACTGGACATGTGGCATACGGATAGAGCGTTATGAGTCAGGATCTGGAGACATCCAGATCTCGATTAACAAGGATATTAGGCATAAAAAGTCAACACTTTAGAGGCTGGAATTATGACTGAGTGTAAAAAGAAACTTGCACTGAAAGGTGTGAGAGAAAAAGGGTCAAGAAAAGGATTATCAAATTTGAAAGTTGATATTGAGGCCAATAGAAAACCCAGAAATGAGAGAGAAACAAGAAAAAGAAAGCTTGATGGAGACACTGTTACAGATTATACAAGTTGCAAGAAAAATGAAAGGAAGATTCTGTGCTCAAAAGCACAAAATGCATCCCAAGATTGTCTTTATCTCAGCAAGTATCTGTAAAACTTCCACAGCAAAATGGTCATTCCTTAGGCCATGCTGCTCATATTAAGGTATTACTGTTTATCAGTTACTTGGTTAGCTTTCTCACTGTGAATCTTAAGATTCAATTCCATATGATTTTCAGATGTCTCATAGTGAAACCTCTGACTTTGTAGTTTACTTGTTAAGAACACAACCCTAGAGGATAGTTATCTAGGACATTAGTGAAGCAAAGCCCTCAGCTGTTAAAAAATGCCAAAATTAAGATTTAGTACATGGAAGAAACTTAGATAATCATTCACAGCCATTCTGTAAAGTTTGATGTCTAATGATGGAAGTATTATATATAAACCAAGCACTATATAAAGCATAAGAATACACACTGACCACTGAAGATGAAGGAAATATTGGATATGTATCCATTTATTCACCTGTATTTTTGTCTCCTGCACTGAATGAGACAAGGTACTGCGAAAAACACAGTATCTAATCTTATAATTAAAGATTGTATCATGACACACACACAAAGACAGTTGAACAAGGGTGCGGAAGACAACCTTAATTCTACCATTTCCTAATTTTGGAATGCTTGACTTCACAGCCTTGACAATGGCATTTTCCAATAAAGGTTTTGATCTCATAAAAAACATCATCACATATTTCCACACACTTTTATCCAAGATTTATACATCAGAAATAGAATTGTGTGCAGTAGCTTCACAGAACCACCAAAAGTTCCTTTTCATTGTGGAAGTCCTTCAGATACCCATCTTTCACACACAAATATAATAAGAAAGAATCAAGGACTATCATTTGCTGAGATTATTACATGGATTTTGCTTGTTAAAAATAGATTAAACAAGTTTCAAACCAACGCAGAAACAATTTATGTTAGGTTTCCACTCAAATAACTGAAGCTCTGTATAAGTAATTTTTATTAATGTGGAGGGCAACTTCAGGGCAGCTTTCCCCCAGTATCTGGGCAGCAAAATGCACACACTAGATTCCTGCAATGGGCAAATTTAAATCATAATTTATATCTTGCTCTTGTTCAGTATCCTTCAAAGGCTTTACAAGGAACTTCATACAGGACCATGCAGTCAGTGTGTTGAATAGCTGTTATTTTCTTTCTCTTTTCCTGGATCTGTTCAACATCTCTATTTCCTCTCTTGTCCTTTCTGGGAGGGGTGAAAGACAGATGGCCCTGGAAGGTTTTGTGTGCATGGTAGCTGCATGGGTCTTTTTCTTACATCAGGAAAGTATAATCTGAAACCACTTAGCATTACACTTAACTGAATTGTCAATATGAGTCTAGAGAAAAGGTGGAGAACTAAAGAAAAGCAAAACATCGGTGGGAAAGGGCTTTTGTTTTGCCAAGGGACAGGAAGAGTAGATAACAGACATATCTGGAGAAAGGCTGATAATATGCTAGAAGAAAAATAGAGTATTTGCAGCAGAATTAGGAACTGAGGTGTGAAAATTTAACCAATGGACCAAGGAGAATAAAATTTCCACTAGATGAGAATACACATAGCTGAGGAAATACTTGACTGAGAGTGAGCAGGATGGAAGAACTTTAAAGACACAGAAAATGCAAGAGGCCTCTTGCAACAAAAACAGACATTTGAGGTAAAAAACCAGATAGGCCTGAGAATTCAGGGAACTGAGCAGGGTAAGAAGACATAGGAGAAAATGATGGAGCTGATTTCAGGGGCCGCTGGAATAATGGCATGTAGAAGTTGGAAATTATTTGGAAGAAAGCAGAAAAGGTACAAGCTGAGGCAATTGCTAGTAAATTTGAAATAAATGGAAAAGAAAAAAAAAATAGCAGCATGAAAGAGGGAAAATTTGATTCATCTTCCTGTTCTTACCAGGATAGCTTTGGGACAAAAGCTATCCATTTGTGAGTGATCTGGGCAAAGAAACACATGACAGGAACATGACAAGGAAAGAACGGTCAGTGATGAAGATGGTACAGAACTAGAACAGTTTACAGGGTTTTAGATAATGTATAAAGCGATTTGTGTTTAAATTGAATGAAAATGAAGGTACAGGACTTGGGAGGGAAACTGCTGGGAGAGAGAGAATTGGGAATGTGGGATACATAGAGAGGAAAATAAAACATAATAATGTAGGCAGGCAGATGTATGGTAATAACCGGATGGAGAAGAAAAAAATCAGTGGAAATAAGAAAGTAAAAGTGGCAGTAAATGTCATTGTTCTAGTGCTTAGTAAGAGGTCTGGTAACAAAACAGTATATAAAAGTCAAACATTATCTTTGTATGGTACCTTTTTGTGTGGGATGAGGGGGTCTTGGGAAACCGGATTGGGAGCTAGGCATAGGCATCTAGTGAACCTACAATATGTACGGAGAAGAGGATAATCTGCTTTATTATTATTTAAAACAGAAGCAAAGAAAACATTTAAAACCAGTGTCTACACCAGTTTCTAATAGCTTAGTATCTGTTTGTATCTCTTAAAAAAATGCATAAGTACATCAGAGACCCATATTTCAATTATTTATTATGATTATTTGTTAACATTTTACAGATATTGCAACAAACTGTTATCTACTCAGTATTTAAAAAACTCAGACCCAACCCTAAAATACTCTGCATTGCTTCTTTTTATAGTCTTGTATTCAAATTCCTTTTTATTATCGCTCCCATTTTACAAAAGACTTTACATGCACTAAAAGTGAATCTAAATGAGTGCTACATGAAGAAAAAATAGAACAGAACATACCCCCTTATTGACAAATGCAATTATCTTCTACGCCTAAATTAGTCCTATTCTTTACTCTTCAAAGTGATACTTAAAAATAGCAACATTAGATATAACTTCAAGCTGACAAGTATCCATTTATTCATAATAAATAGTAAACAAAATCTTTAGTTTTAATTATGATTTTCTTGCATAATATTTTCTTAAATGCTAAAATTATGCTTTGTATTTCAATTATAACACTTCCCTACAGAGCACTGCAGCTTTCCTACCTTTGTTTGCTTAGTTATAGAACTGCATAGCATGCTCAACACAGAAAATTGAAAAATGATTGTGGATAAAAAGACTATTACCCCAGGCATGCTTCGATACCAAGACATAGATACATTTTTGAGAGGAATAAGAAAGTATTTCCCTAGTAAGTACTTTTTTCCCAGAACCTGAAAGATGCAAGAGGTGGTATTTTATTTTAAATTATGGAATATACTGTATATAGAATAGTATATAATATTTCTTTTATAATGCATACCAAAGTAAACAAAATACCATTTACAGATAAAATGTAAGGACACAATTGGAATTTTGTATAATTTTTGTTTTTGTTGCCCCAAACAAAATCCAAGAAAGTACTGGAAAAAGGTTTCATCCATTGGAAAGCTTTTGAAGAGTTTTGCAGGTAAAGGGCTCCATCTGTACTGAGCATGCTTTATTCAAGTGCTGCAGGAATGAAGTGGTTTTCCCTGAAATTCCTTCTCCTCACTCCTGCCTACAAATGCCATGCTAAATACTGAAATACAAACAGAATGCTCTCCGTGCTTCCCTCCCTGATATCCAGGCAGGCACACAAGAAGAAACAAAGGTACTGAAACTGGTAGGGAATGTGAGCCTGACAGGGAGACAGGGAAAGCAGACACTATAGATGGAGATGTGGTTTGCAACAGGGAAAGCTGGTAACAGGGAATGTCAATGCAGCTCTTGAAACAACTGGGTAAGGGGAAGAGGCAACAGGAAGGGTCAGATCGAGCCAGGGGGCTGGGGGTCACTGGGAGAGACAGAGCTTGCAATTAAGGAAATAATCAGGGTGGCATGAAACCAAGTTCAGAAGAGAATGTTGGTAGAATGTGAAATAAGGAAAAAAGTAGTGCAATGTAATGGAAAAGAGTTCGGTTAGCACTTGACAAAAGGTGGGATTGGAGGGAGAAGGAAGAAAGTAGGAGGAACTGGGACAGATACACAGGGATACATAGTAGGGGGGCACAAAGAATAGGGAGTTTATGGTGAAAGGAAATCCTCCTTCCAGTATTGGAAATGAACACAAAGAGTCCTGACATTTGGCATGACTTGCCTGCTATTAACTGTTTCTTGAACTATTTCTGAAGCCTGTCACCCTGACTGATTTACAATGACAATATGTTCCTACAGTTACATTTGTGTTGTAGGGTTATATATTGTGGTAAATCTAAAAGTTCTGAACTACTGTACAATGACTGAGCTGAATGCATTAAACTGTAAGACATGACAATTTCTCGATTTCTTGCTTATTCTTTTTCTTATAAAACCCCTGCTTTAGTTATATGTTGAGTGCAAAGTAGATACAGGAAATGTCAGAATTAAGGTTGCCTTTGCAATATGATTCAATATCACATCCAGAAAATATCATGGACCAGCCTTGAAATAAATGATCATCTGTGGAATTTAGTTTTGTTTTTAATGCACATCATCTTGGACAGATGAATCAAGGAAAAGTCATTACTGAGAATGTCTCCTGCAAATCCTTGATTTCATTTATTGCAAAAATGAAAATTTATGAAATGAGCAATAGTAGGTAGAGGATAGCTGGGAAAGAATGCACAATTACTTTTCTAAAGCTGAAATGCTGTTCCTATATAGTTTGGGATAAGTCCTTTAGAATACATACTTCCAAAATTGTGTTGCCCATATTATAAATATTATGAATATTATAAATAGCCAGCTTGATATTTCAGCCTATGAACAAAACTGAATTCAACAGGAACAGTGATTTGATTACACATGAATATTTTTGCCAAAAATGCAAAAAATCCTGAAAAATTAGGTCCTTGATACTTGACAGTTAAGTAATATATCATCTTAATCTGTCTTTGACTCTGTTTCCCAGCTATCAAATTAGAATACTCTGAATTTCACTTCCTTGAAAGAATGCTCTGAAGATGAAGCAATTAATGTTTGCAATGAGTGCAAATACTGCAGCGACCGGTGCAGAAGCATGGCTTCCCAAGAAATTAGAAGTCTGTTTTAGCATCAAAAGAAGTAACAAAATGTCTGGATTATACGAAAATGACATAATGGCTGAATTCTTACCAAATGAATTATGTCAAATCATGCTTTGAATAATGTATACATTTTACGGGAAGGAAGGCAGGATTCTGGGATAACAGACCTCATAACATGTATTCACTTCCCAGGCAACATTTAATCCGGCATATTCCAACTTCTGTGCTATTGACTTTGCAGACATAACTTGCTTTAAATGTCTTTGTTTATGTATATGTGTTTGTCTTTCATAAGAACTTACTGCATTTTTGGTATTTGTTTATATGTTTAATCCATTAAAAGCTTCTTGATTTTTTTATTCTGTTGTTACAGCCTCCTTGTGGCACACCAGTAACAACTCCTTGGAAGTTAGAAAATGTGATTAAATAACACACAGAAGATGCCAAATGATACTGTTAGAATGAATGACTTCAAAATGCAAAATAAAGGCAATTGAGTGTGATTACTGGAGCTAATCCTTTTAGTCTTGTCTCTGAAAAATGCATCTTCATTTACACTTGAAAACGATTGCTATTTTTATTGTTTAGTATTCATATAAGTAGATTTAGCCTGTTGATAAGAATAGATATTATAACATAAATACTACCTTCAAAATTTGCTCTTTGCTAATATCTTGATGTTTGCAATGTATATATACATCTAGATTCACAGGGGAAGTAATATGGCTCTCTTTAGTATTTCATGTATAAATTTACTCAGCAGATTTGTTTTATTAAAATGTAAATAATGGGATGTGGTAAATGAAAAATCCAAGATGGGAATAAACAGCTTATTTATTGTTAATGCTCAGAGTAGCTTATTGAAACACACCTTTCAGAAACTGCCACTGACTATTAGCTATGAAATTCTCATCATGCCTTGAATGTTACCCATTAGGTTTAGCCATTTGTATGGTTAAAAGGCTCAACATGCTTCAAATATACCTTTAAAACCATTACTAACTCAAATCAAACTACACATATTCACAAAAACTGCATTCAACATGTCTGAGGTTCAACCTGATACTGCTTCAAATTAATTATTCTTCTTTAATTGCTCTGTATAAACAGAAATGACCTATTAATTTAAAGAAAATCTATCAGCACATAATGTATTCTCTCTTATAAACAAGCAAGATGAACTTGACCTTGTTTGAACTTGTTTTGATGTGGCCCAGATGGTAGGCTACATGCTTGAATAGCAGTCTAAAGCTGAGGAAAAACTCATATAGCAAGATCTAGATTTATAGCCTTTTGCAAATTCCTACCTTGTATTGTCCTTTCAGCATCTGTTCTGCCCCCGCTGCGGTCAGCTTCTATCTCTGGGGTCAGAGAGTCTAGAAACATAGAAAGGTAAGACTGACACATATTTCATTTGATTCTTATAGCCCTTTTTACAACCTGTTACTCCAGTGCTGAATTATAATACAATCAACCTTTGTCAGTTTTTTTAATGTTGAACAATGACTGGAGGCCAGGACAATTTTTTGTTATACTGGGAAGATTAATGAGCAATAGATTTTTCAAGCATAAAGCGGGGGGAAGGAAGAAAAAAAAATTGACTTCTCAAGCTAATAATATAAAATTGTCCTAGTTTGGACATTCTCTCCAGTGAGTTTATTTGCACATACTATATAAAGCAGCAAAGCAATAAAGAGAGAGGTATCACTTGAATGAAGGAAAGAAAGGAGATTTTTTTTCCACTTTCCATCATGTTATAAATTTTCAATATAACAAGATTGTTTTGGCACTTAAATTGAAAGTTAATGACACAGAAGCAAAAATTGGCTTCTTACCATTTAGGACCCTGAGACTATCTGTTGAAGCTGCCTGTTTCAGTGTTTGTTCTGCTTGCTCTCGTCGTTTAGTCTCAAATTCAAGTGCTTCCTGCAATTTCCTCTTTGCCTTCTTTTCCTTCTTTAGCCTTTTCTGAATTATTGCTGTGAAAAGGAAATAAAATCAGTGTACTGCGGTTTGGATCTAAAACTTGGCTGCATGATGACCTATTAAGAGTCCTGAGAAACGCTACAACTGCAACGTTCATATAAATTAATTAATCAAACAATACCCATTTAAATGACTAGAAATTAGCTGGAATCACCCTGGAATATTCTAAGAGCTACTGTTCTATTTGACAGTATTCAAAACGGTGGGTGGTATCAAGCACTGACTTTTTTACTTTTTTTTTTTTAATAAACAGCTGAGAATCTGTGAATTGTCAAATCAGAAAACCTCAGAAACCAGCAATAGAATGTACTTTTTGAATCATCTGACGTAGATAAGCCCCTGTCTCTGGACTGAGATGGTTTTTCAGAATTAATTTAACCATTTTTATTTCCCCAGCACAGTTAATAGATGCACAGTGATGGAGTTCCCGCCTCCCTGCAGCTTCTCTCATGTGAGAGGGGGATCCGTCTGCCTGGATGCTGGGCAGCCCCCATCCTCCTCTGGTCCTCATTTCCTGGGGAAAGGCCCTGAGCCTTCTAACTCCCCTCCAAGATCTGCTTCCTGCAAGCCATGTGACCCCTTGATGCCTGGTCTCTTTCCCCATATTTACACATTTCCCTTTTGTTTTTCCTTTTTTTCTTTCTTGCTTTCTGTTGGTGCCTGTCCCATCAGCCATCTAACCTTGAAGAACTCACGGCAAATCCTTTATGGTGCTGGATCCTCCAGTCAAGTAAATATTACTAGGCTATGTCAAATGTGAGGGAAAATATTATTAAAGAAAGGAGTATTTTGAAATGAAGTATAGAAAGCCCTTATTTAAAAGAAATGTTCTCCTTGTATATCTGTATCTGTAGGAAAATGATGGCAAGTCCAGGATGGAATTTTATCACAATTTTCTTTTCTACACTACCAGTGACTTACAATCACAAAGGTAAGACTTGCAGGATCCCTAACTAAAGGAACATATCACGGGTTATGCTCCTGATGGAAAAGGGTAATGCCAACCAGCTTTTCTACCCCATTGAAACCAAAGTGGGCCTCTGAAGCAATCATGTAAAGTTGTAAAGCACAGCATTATCTCCCCTGCCACACCCCAACTGCTCTTAAATAGTACATTTAGGGTTTCCATGGGTGTGCATATAAAAAGCTTTTCATCCCAAGATCTTCTGGATAATCCTTTCTAGGAGAGTCTCTTATTTTTACACCACCTAAAAAACTGCCTACTAAACTACTCACTAAGGAATTCTCTACACACACCAAAAGAATTATCTTTACCAAATCCAGATATGAGGAACTGTTAGGTTTGCATGCCAAGATCTATCTAGACCTGTATCTCACTCCAAAGTAACCTCTAATACCTGACTAGCAATGAATGCTGGAAAATACAAAAATATACTTCCACCAGTTCATACTCATCAGGGACAATAGACTGTGATGGTGGTATCTTTCACAAAATGCAAATAATGAAACTTTTAAAGGGAATTGTCATTGTTACTATTCTTTATTTATACGCTAAGAAAATCCACCTTTTAGATGATCTTGTATATTTTGTGCTGCTATACAGCACTGTTCAGGCACAAAATTAACACAAGCACATATCCTGTAGTCAGAATAACTACATAATTTACATCCAAGACTTTGGAATTTTTGGTTCCTTCTCATTTTGTACAACACCAACTACTTTACAGGCTAATTAGCTCACACTATCAAAGAACATCTAGCATCTATACAAAGGCTAAACTAAATACATTTTGAATCATTGCATGGTTTTAATGTTTTCATTATAAGTACTTTGAAAGTGATTGCAATAAATGAGAAGGAAACATATGTTGCTTTCTGAATTAAAATGTCATCATGGCTGACACATTGTAGATGTGACTACAGCAGTCAGAGCCAGAATTAGCAAACCCTTACTGCGTAGCTGCTCACAGAAGAGATATTATCCTACTTTCACCAGTTGATGAGACACATCCTACAGCCTTAGGAATCGCTAACTGGAAAATTTTAAAAGAAGGAAGGAAACAGCACAGTAAAGAAGCAGCTCTGTAGAACATACAGTAGCAGCAGTGAATCCAACACTCCACAACAAAAAGGCAAAAATACTCAAATATAGCCACTAAAGAAAATTATATATGACTTGTATTAACATGATGAGCAAAAGATAGATAGATGCTGCCTAATGCTGCAGATCCCCTTCACATAAAGGGTTTGACCTCTGTGTGATACAGTGTCTTGTGTTTCCATGCTGCAGCCTTTAAGTGTATTTCAGTATTTTCATACAGTATCTCTTCACTTAGCTGGGATCCTGGCACATTTCTCCCTTCTTGCTCATGTTTCCATTAAGACATGTGAAACTTTCTTTAAGAGGTGACACTTGCTATCTGGAAAACAATAGTAGGTAAAGGTTCCTATGCATTTTTCTGCCTGTAATTGAAGAATAAATTTTCACAATAATTACAACCTGGCCTTATTTTTTCTCTCTTACTTTGATCTGTTAATTTTAAATAATAATCCATCACTTTTCTTTCTTTTATACAGAAGTATACACTACCAGAGATAGTCATCCTCATTATATTTGCTTTGCTGCATATCACCATTAAATGTTCCAATCCATTCCTCTTTGGTCTGACTCTTTTCCCCAGTGCAAGATCATCATTAGAGGGATACATATACAAAAACAGGTAATGCATCATGCTGAAAATAATATTGCCAATTATTTCAGTAACCTGAACAAAATAAAGGATTATCCCATGTTTTTTTCTGACATACAACTTTGAGGTAAATTAATTTTTATAAATTTTAACTGCTCAAAACACACGTGTCTAGCACAGCCTAGTCAACCATGTGACCTGTGGAGGTAAAGGGAAGAGAACGAAGTCTTCACAGTGCAGTTGACCCCACCTAACTATCTGAGAACAGGCCATACAAGTTTCTTTCTTCATCATTCAGAAGGCGAACTTCTATCCATTAAAATGAGACACCTAATTTTTTGATGGCAAAACTAAAGTAGTGTCATATGGGTTCCCCCCAAACCTTTTCTTTTGTGCATGTGATTGCACAACTCTAAAAGGGAACATATATTTGAGCAGTTGTGAGAAAGATGTGAAGACTAACCAAATTACTTTGCTCTTTTACCAAACTATTTTAAAAGTGCAAATAATATAATTGTGTTGAGCAGAATAGACCCGTTGTGGACAAAGGGATGATTCATTGCACAGGTGTGACAATTGTTAATAGCCATTGTCTTTCAAAATGTATTCTCAAAAGCTAATAAAAGGGTAATTAATGATGTGATATTCCTACCCTTTAATGGGTCAAGGCATGAAATAGGATTACATATAGTACTTACTGCTACCATGTTAGTTTAAGGCATAATGACATTGATTGTAAATGCAGCTGTTCTTGGGATTCTCTGTTTAAGTGGTTAACAGAAAAACTGAACAAGAAGAGATTTGTAACTCCAGCCCTGCAAAAATACACATTTGACTTGTCATGGTCTGAGTTAAACAGCAAGTGAGCCCCAGAGGTTAACTGCCCTTGCAAACGAATCGGGCACTACTAAAGGGTGAGACATACAGAAACAGAGAAATGGACACATAAAGAAAGACAGAAACATGCTCATAATGCACATAGTTAATGCAAATCACTGCAAACTGCCTCACCTTTACTATCATTTAATTATTTAAAAATCTCTAACATGTACGGGCTTTACAGTGGCTGATGTTAATGCTACAAATGCTACCAATGCTTCTGCTTCATCAAAGAAGAAGCTTAACTGCTATTTCTACAAACATGTATTTTATTTACTATGCATTATAAGGAGCTCATATATTAGCATTATCTTTATATTTATTACCTACAGTTTGCCTAAATATGCACCATAAGAACAGAGCAGAGTTCCTACAAAACTTGCATATTCTTAAATTTGATACAAATTGTCGATGTATTAAGTAGCTGTCTCTTTTCCTAATGATCACAACCTGCAAAGGTCTGTAACAGCATCTAGGGTGTTTACAATTGCTTTTGTATTACTGATGTTACAATATTCAAGAAAAATGTTGAGGAAAAGGAGGGTCCTTGCCCCAAATCTCATGAAGATCCTACACAAAATTAGGCAGGTTATAAAACATCCTTCATTGCAGTCAGCTGAGACATAACATGATTTAAGGGAGGTAAAATTTTGAACAAACGCAGGTGTTCGATAGAAAATTGTTTCCTAAGGAAATAAATTACAAGGTGTTTGTGTCTGCTTAAGCAAGATACCTCTGTTCTTCTGCTCCACAGCCAACTGTTTTTCAAGTGTTTCCCTCAGTTCTCGTTCCCTGAAGAGTTCCATCTTCAGCTCTGTTTTTTCCAGTTGGACCTGTTTCTCTTGAGCTCTGGCATTGTCTATAGCAACCTTTAGTAGACCCTGTTCAGAGAAAAAGTTGGATAATAGTCGGAGAATGTTAGATGAGTTGACATAATAACTACCTTTATTTTTTCCTTGATAGTCACGTGAGATTTTAGAAATAAAATAATTCTGTCACAGGATCAAAGTTACCTATTATCAACAACAATATTTAACCGGAAATAATTTTAGCAGGTGGACAAAAATCGGTAAAAAGCTGGAAGTCAGGTTTTCCCAGAAAATGGAAACTCACCTCTGACTATGCATATAACTAATGTGAAAAATATATAGGAATAGGTTTACTCCTTTTAAGAAAACTGAAAAATTGGCAGTTTCACAGTCACATCGTACGCAGAATTCAATCTCTAGTCCAACTCAAGGCAATGGAAATTAGCTAAGGGAGAAAGTCTCTTTTAAAGTCTTGCCATTTTGCTCCTCATCCTTGCTAATTACTATTAGTTTCAAGTATTTACATATATCACAGAGTTTCCATGGACTATAGCTATATTGGGATGCTATGCAAAGGACAGTCACAAAGCAGGAAGATACCTCTGTTTTAAAAAGTCTATTCCCTGATTTTGTATGATTATTATCTCACAGCAGAAAAACAAAACACAATCATCTCTCAATTTCTTGACCTGAGATAGTTGATACAAACTCTACATTTTTCTGTTGTTAGTGTATCAGGAAATAACAATTCAGATTATTCTAAACTTCTTTTGAGAATTCCAGCTTCAAACTTACTTCTTCTTTTGAAAGGAAATAGGATGATCATGGCAGAGCTAATAGTGTATTATTAATAACAATAACTAGATAGTTAGGACACTGACACAGGGCATCAAAATAGAAGGAGAAATGGAATGGAAATAAATGAACATGCAAAGGTCCTTTTCCATTTTCCAAAAGCCTAGCCATCAGACTCTGGGGTCTACACCCGAGTCTCTCCTACTGAAGCTATCATAATAAAGTAGATAATTAAGCATGGGTATTCATATCTAAACCTCCATGGATATGAAACTAACTCTCCTATATCCTAGGCAAGACTCCTGATAACTTAACCGTAGAGATAATTTGACCCAACAGAGATTTAATTACTGATATAAAGCAAAACAATGCCAACAAGAGAGACAGAACAGTACTCCCCAATGGCTCTGCTAGGGAAACATTCAGCTAACAGATATAAGGTTTACACTCAAGACCAGGTTTGAGTACTACAGACATAAAACCACGATGCCCCACTCCCTCAGCTTCCTCACCCCTCAGCCACACTTCCTAAAATGGATTCTGGGTTACACGTTTTTTCAAAAAAATATTTTTTTATTAAATATCTCCAAAAAAGAATGTAAAAAGCAGCATGTATAATGATTCTTGAGAAATAGAAGTATTTTTTGTGAGTGTTGGTCTGCACATTTATCCCACTAGTCTTCCCAGTGTCAATGATTGCTTTAAAATTTGTATCTTTCAAACTCCTCTTCTAGTTCTCTTTTCAGAGCCTGTTATTTTCAGTACTCTTCATCCTCCTTCTTAAATCAATTGTTGCCTCAAGTCTTGTCTTGTTCAGAGCTTAATGCTCCGCAGCTCTGTTACATCTCAATCTACTGAAGTCCACAAAAGCTAAAAGAACTCAACACCTTCTGACTGCAAGGCCCAGATGGTCAGCAAAACGATAAATGCTATGTAAGTACAGAGCCATGTTTGGAAAAACGGTAACAATGGTCACACAGCAAATGTCCTCACAAAATGTTTAAAGTTTTAGCAGTTTTCTTTTACTATCATAAAAAAACTAAATTACAAAGGTATTTAGGGTTGAATGTTAAACCTGAATGACTATTAAAGAAAAACAAAGCTGCATTTAAAGCTCTACATGCATATGCAAAGTACAATTTGAAATATTTGGAAAGTGTTCACAATCTATTCTTTAGAAGTTAATATTAATTTGAATTCTGTTCCTTTTCCACAGCCATATTCTCCTATATTTGGTGCATTTGAATTAGCAAGAAACTGAAGTAGGAGTTGTTTATCAGTACCTGGTTCTGGCTTATGCTTAAACTCTAGAGTGTTTTAATCTCCTCCTATTCATCACTTAGTGGAACATGTGATTCATCCAAATCATAAATAAACCAGATCAAGAGGAATTACATGAAAAGTATTTGTTGATGAAAAGTGTATTTTCTAGTAAGTTTAAAGCTCCAAACACTGTCTTCCCAAATTCTTAAAATCCATCTTGTTTAACAATAAAATCAAGCTGCTAAAGCAACTGCCATCTTTACTCAATTCAACTACATTCATGTACATGTTTCTTCTTCATCAGGAACAAACAATTAGTAACAAATGAAAGAGATCATTACATCAAGTGCCCTTTTAGATCACCCCAATTAAAACTTTAGTTTAGCTGTATTTTAATTCTAAGATACCAAATTCTAATTTTCTGCTCTGATTGCTCTTGTTGACTTATCTTTGAAAGATGTACTCTCAGTGCAAAGCCTAGAGATTATTTAGCAAGATGCCAATGTTGGCATCACTTAATGTGTTGATTGGTTGTATTATCAGTAGCAGTTTAAAATAAATTACTATTAAACTATTATTGTCCTTGGCTGACAAAACACAATATTTTGGTGTTCTTTAAATATAAAACAATCATTGTGAATAAACATGGAGAATAACACTAGAGTGTAACACTGATGTGTGTAATTTTATATTAAGGATTGCTGTAAGGTATGAAGCTGCTAAAAGAATATTATATTTTCTATTGAATTTCTGCACCACACTTCCTCCCCCAGCCTTTCCTTTTTTTATACTTGCTAACATAGCTAATGGTAATACATTACCTATTGCTGCTGATTATGTCTGAAAAATATTAGCTTTTTGGAGCCAAGATCCACTAGGGACTACTTATAAGCCACACAAAATTAAGTTTCATTTTTAGAAGTTAAATCAGTGCACATCAGTAGGCATCCAATGCAAAAAAAATCTGTGCTAGAGCCAAACTGATGCATATCAAAAGTGCTATTGCTGCCAATGACAGCACTAATGCAAAAATACTGGAATCATTCAACATCTCCCTTTATTCAGTGCAGAAGGGTCTGAGAAAAACTAAAAAAGTACAACATCTAAAAAATCATCTGTGCCCCCTGGAACAGGAATAGCAATTTCAGAGTTGCATGAAATTCTATTAATTCTCCCAGTGGATCAGCTGTAGAAGATTATACAAAATACAGTATGTCCAACTTGTATGTGCTATGGCTTATCCTCTAACCTGATATTAAACCAATATGCTGCCAATGACAATGGGAAATGCAGTGCAACACAGGACATTAACAAAAAGAAAATATTTCTCTTTAGGGAAGGTCAGATGTTATGGAGACTGGATAATGATAATTGCAGTGAACATGCTCGGGTTCCAGATTTAGTTTTAATACAGTATGGCTCTATCTAGAGCCTGGCTTTAAGCATGGCAGGCCATTCTTCTTGGTGTCATACTTAACTTCTATTTCAATGTAAATGTCAAAAATGGAAGTTTTATTCCCTGAAGATTTATAGATCATTCTGATTTGGTTTGTTTTCTTTACTGAACTTTAGTATTTTCCACTGATAAATCCTTTAGAACTGTCCCAAACACAAGGCTGAGTTGATATATGAGTTTCTTCCCATTCTCTGTTCTGAAAACACCATCATGTAAAGGCAGCCTCATGATCCTACAGAAACTAAAGTTATATCAAGCCTCAACTCAGTCTTAAAACCAGTATTACTCATCACTATTTTTAAATTATGCAAATAATATGTTGTCGACTTTGAAAGAGGTGGAAGGGAAGGTGTAGAGAAGCTCCTTCTCTTTCTAGCTGCATCTATAAGTGTGTGTTCCAACTAACAGAATTTAGTTGGCTATGCATTTATATGTGACATCAAAATGATCTTGCTAATTGGTTTGACAGTCTATCTAGAAGATCATACACTGTTTCCAACAAATGCCCACACCGAGTTAGAAAGGAAAACTAGAAGATCAGGGCAGGCACACCAGGAGGTTTTCCTAGTCAAACCTCCCAGCTTCCAGAGGGTTGGAGCTCAGGGGCTTCTTTCTGCAGTATTAGCCATTCATGGTGAAAACACTTTCAGATAACATTGCACCTCTTTTAGTCAGGAAAATACATATCATTTGTATGGTCTCACCATTAAAAAGTATCTAGTGAAAGGCTCTACAAAAAAAAAAATATGTATATACATGCAATTTTTAGTTAAGTTCATATGTTAATTTTTGAGTATCTGCTATTTATAACTGACTAGTGACTAAGTACCATGAGCAAGACAACATATTAGAATATCTCTAGAGATGACTCCTGCAAGACAATTTTTTAATATCTCAGATTGAATACTTTATCACAGATAAAGGCATATTACACAAATTTAAATGACATTTTTCCATTGCTACTTTCTGTGAAAAATAAAATGATTTTCTTGAATTTCAATAGAAGATAAATAAAATAAATTTAATGAAGTAAAACTGTGGGTTTTTTTTACTTTATCCACTCTTTGCAGTGTTTTTCTGTTAGTATTTAGTCACAGATAGTAACAATGCAGGGGACTCACAGCAAGAAAGCCAATAGTTTGCTTTGTTTTGAGAGGGGAACTTAGTTTGTAACCATGCAGTGCTTTTATTAATATCAATCAGATGCTTGCAAATTATTTTAGGCATCTTTTTAAAAAAATTTAGCAACAAAAATATGTCAATACAATACAGTCTTGATAGAAAAATACAGCTAGCATGGTGCAACTATATAATCCCTTAGATATTAATGGAAATTCAGCTCGGGGACAGTAAAGATTCAGACTCTAAAAGCTTGAAAGAACATTACTATTACCCAAGAATATTGCAGTATCATGAAAGGCCATGGCTGTAACATACTTTGGCATAGTCAGGCCATGACTTAAACAGGTAAACTTATGTGAGGGGCACAGAGACATCTTTAGCCTTCTCACCAGCGCACACACAGCATTTTACTGTGACTCACTTTCCTTCACCCTTCCTCCTCCTGCACCTGCACACACATTTCCAGCATTTAATCCAGAAGAAATCTACAAATACACTTTGGGAAAAAACAGACATATCACTTGATTTAAGTTCTCTGGGAAAATTTATTTCCTCTTTCTTTTAGATGTGCAGATACAATTCCAAATAAAAAAGCCATGTTTCCAATCTTATTCCTTTTTTTAATGTGTATTTGCTTAATTACATTCTTTTATAGTTTACTGTTTGTATTTCAGCAGTCCCCAGCAAAAACAACATTGGTTATTCTGGGTATTGTATATTGTTATTATCTCCTCTTTAGATGTACAAATAATTAAACATTGTATTTTGCTTAAAGAAGGATTTATGGAGAAGTAAAAAAAACCCCATATATGTGGTATACAGAAAGACATACTGGTGACAACAGAAGTAAATAGGCTTGTTTAATGTTTGCCTAAAATTCTGAATTTGTGATCAGGGGCTATCCATTTAACTTTAGTATGGATGGAAGAAACAGACTCGCTTGTGTTCAGAGGTCAAATCTAAAGGATGACTCAGACTTCTACAACAGAATTACAGTTAGGCAACAAATTCACCTTAGTTCATCAGCATCTGCAGGACTTATAGCACATTTGTATTCAAGTTACAAAAGCATTTAGAAATTTTTTCTCTCATAGCCAAAAAGCACTGTTCCAATGACAAGGTTTAGGATCCTTTTCACCTTGGCAAAAGTCAAAATTAGTGCTCCTGGTGCCCATATGACACCCTAATCCTGTTCTGTTTTGAACCAGGACAGTCTCTACAAGCTTTTTTGGAGGCCTCAAAGTCTTTATTATTCAGATCCTCCATATCCTGCACCTCACACAACTGAATATACAGAAGGGGATCATGGCAGAGATATCCACCATCAAGTCCATGCACATTGGTGTAGCCAGGAGCTCCTTGCTTACATATTTCTGTGATAAACATATTCCTAAAATGTAGGCTACCTCCAGCACCATACATGGCATGTTGTGGATGCTTCCCAGACCCATTACCTAACAAAAAATGTCCACTTGCATTTCACAAGCAGACATACACCCTTTCAGTGAAAGGACACCTCCCTATTTTCAGCATGAATGACCCTGGGGAAATAAGAGCAGTGTTTAGCAAATCCACTCATGAAGCCATTCACTAGATTCTGCTATTTTCTCTTTTAAAAGCACTTTAGTACTTAAGGCAGGGAATGGACTCTAGGGCAGGTGATCTTTTTGAGGAAGTTAGACCTGCTCCACTGATGCAACAAGAGAAGAGTGAGGTATCACACTGCTTCACCTCCCCATGGAAACCACATCTCTACTGAAAGGGATGCAAAATTCATCAGGTCCAAAGGACAGCAAGGAGCCATTTACTCAGTGAAAAGAGTTCTTCTAATTCAGGTAATAAAGGCATCATGGGTTTCAGGTACTACTTATGCATTTCCTAGCAAAGTCACAAATTACAGTGCAATCAGGGACCTTGGTACAGAATTGCCTCTTTCCACAGATGCCATCAACAAATTTGAACTCGTAGTCAAATATCTAAAACTCTATTTGGGAAGTGTCAGCATCTAGTATCTAAATCATTTGTGGGCATGGGGTAGCCCCTTCTCATTGCAATAGTGGCTAAATATGGAAACCACTTTAAATGGCACTGATTAACAAAATTGCCACTATTGCCCGTATGATATTGTAATAAACTCTACTGCTGTTAAAGTCAACGTTTCCTGCACAGATGGGAAAATGAACTAATTTTATTTATTTTTTTTATTTGATGAAGTGGTTTTCTAATGTTGTCCTGATAAAAATTAAATCTGGAGCAGGGGAGAAGGGGGGAAATGCTTTTTTTATACCATTATGAAAGGATTCCTAGAAATCTGTCAAAAACATGTATTGTGATGAAAAAAAACCAAAAGGACTTATGTCTCACCACTTTTCCCTAATGGATGATTTGTCATGATATGAAATCTCGAGGTAAGGAGTAGGATGTACAAAAGTGCAATGAGAGAAGGCACAGAAAAGTTTCTGCTTTGTTTATGATGTTGCCTTTTATTTTATCTTTTCATTCCAGGTAAGATTAGAGCATTAAAAAAAAAAAAAAAAAAAAAAGTAATGACTGAATTTCACATTCACATTTTCTGTAAAACAAACCTGAACACCTTCTTGGCAAATTAATCCTGGTCATTTATCCTGAGGTAGTGCAGCACTCTCATATTCAATCACAAGATGAGCTAACCTGTTGATGCTGAATGCTTTGCTCATTAGGTTGCTGTCTAGAGACACTGAGTGCAGACATTTGTCAAAAAAATTACTAAGAACTTTTCTGTACATGTATGCACAGCTAAAACATTACTAACTGTATTTCTGCCTTAAGAAAAAAATACAAGCTTTACAGGTTGCAGCAGATACGTTACAAGAATGCTGCTATCAAATTACCTTGGTTCACGGTTTAAATATTTAAGATGCTAAGTCTCAGAATTCCAAAAGAAATCATAAATATGCTCTTTCAGACTAGGCAGAGATAGTAATATTTAATTCTTAAATATCAGTATTTTTTCCATTATTAGGCCTCAAAACACAACTAATGAATGGCTCATATGCTTTTTATAAAACAATTCTGAAGTGCCATAAACTTTATTCAGAGAGAAAAGTGAGCAGGATCTGGTCCTACTCCGTCATATCCTTTGCTGGATGTAATACAATTGATTTTATGTGTTTGCAGGAATGAGCAGGAAATATATGGTGACAAATTAGAAGCTGGTAGCTGCCCAGACAAGGCTTATCTGGAATATGCAATATGGCTGTATTATTTCTGGCACTATCATTTTGCTTCTTCATGCAACATACAACCATATTGTTGCAAAATTTGCATACAGGGAACACAAAATCACTGAATTTGTGGACAAAAAAAAAAAAAAATCTTAATTCTAATATGAAACACAAGCAACTTGGCTTCAAGCTATATATTGTGTATAATATAAATAATATTTTAACCTGGTTCTACTGTACACACAACAGACATTGTGACTACCAAATACAAAATCTGTATAAACTTTGGTAATACACTTTGAAGTCTATTCTTTGAAGACAGTACTTTAAGTGAAATGAGCTTATTTATATAATGAGTGCTTTTTGTAAATGCTTTTATGGGAGACACATTTCAAATAGCTTTAAATATCATTTCCACCATGCCACTCTAGCAATTTGAAATAACTATTTATTAAAGGACTCTTTCTCTGTTTAGTAAATGAGATAAACAGTAAGATACATTTCATTAGCCTGTAATAAAAAGAGCATTGAAGACAAATGTTGTTAAACACATCAATGTAATTTACATTGAATTTTCTGCTGTGGTTTAATATACAATCCGTATTTTTATGTACTGTATCTGACAGCTTCTAAATTCATTTGTTTGCTGTGGTTCCTTTAAAACCTAAATTACTAGAAAGTTTCAGTAAATTAGTTGATCCAAATAATCGTATGAACTGATTAAGCTAGAATGGTTTTATTAATTTAGACAAATCTGCGACTGGCTCCTCTCCATCCCTTTAAGCTGATCTACAAAAAGACCTACCTGGATGTTAGTCAGAAGGGTCTCTATGGAGGACAATCCATCAGGGAATAGAAAAGGAGATGGAAAACCCGGAGGTAGTGGTTGCCCATGCCCAGTTAGAGAAAGTTTGTCAAGGCTGTCTCTTGCGGTTGGTGTGGAGAGCGGGGTCTCATCTGTATGTGATTGAAACAAAAATATAGAACAAGTTACGCTTGTCTGTTTTTATTAGACCTCAGTAATGGCTTCCCTAGTGGTTTCCAGAACATTTATTGCAAATTGGTTCCTGCTATCAGGAGAAAATGCTTTCTGCTGAATTTTCTTTAATGAAAAAGCTGTGGAGATACAACAAGATAACATTAATGAGTAACTTTATAAGCCTTTTAAATGCAGTCTCTAATGAGACTGAGTTTACAGTGCCATAGAATCTTTTTAAAACAAATATTATCTCACATATACTTGTGATAATATATTCAGGCTGACTTTATGAGCACCTTCCCAATTATCTCATTTTAGTTTGTGTTCTATTTGGATTGACAATAGAATATTTTCTAGCATGACATATATTTTGTATATGAGAAGTATTTGAATGCAAGGCTTCCCATACAATTAACCCTTCCCGCTCTTAATGGTTTCACTTACAGCTCAGAAGATTTTGCAACACCAAGAAAAACTACAGCTCCTCAATACATTTTTCATCAAGAAAGTACACCTGAATGCCACAATTAAAACATAATCTGAACAGTACATGAAATTAACAGCATGGTAACAATCAATGGCCTAATTTTTTTAAGTATGGACATCTTCTAACAATTAGTGCTGAACTCCTTAGTGGATCTTTGTAACAATAAGATCTGATCAGTTCTGACATCACAACAGGAAAAAACTGGCACATCTTGAAGACTTCTAAGATTAAAGTTTCACAGATAATCTGTGAACAGATTAAGGGAAAAAAAAAATAAACCTCCCCCACCATTAATAGAAACATCAATACCCTCGTTTGTGGGGTTTTTCACTGGGTGGGTTTTTTTTCTTTTTTGGTTATTTTTTTAACTTCTTGAAATATTTTTAGTCTACTGTTGATATGATATAGAAATTTAGGTCAATTTCTTTACACCAGATGTTAATCTGAATTCTTCAAAAGGAAAACTGTCTATTCACATATGTATATATAGACACATATATCTATACATACTCTTCTTACCAAGGGCTCAGTCATTAACTGACACATTGATTTATCTCAGTACAAAGCAAGGATATCAGAATGTACCCTAGGTATTATGCAGATTCTGCACTGCTATTTGACTACAATGGAGTTTGTCAGACTTGCTTTTTTCCATTTTGGCTTTGACCATTGTAAGTTATATATGTTTTGGGGTAGTTAAATTTCTTTTTATTTATTCATTTATTTATAGTTTCAATAATGGTTGTATTTCTCTATTTATTTTATCATGTTCATAAAATTTGCATATGAAATTGATCCTAGTTGCCTAAAAAGAGCTCTCCCTTGGACTGAGTGCAGTGTTTCCTTAAGTTGACATAGTCTAGGAACATGAAAACTGAAATCTGCAGCGACAAAAGGTTAGAGTATTGATGACCTCAGGATGTGTTGGACTCGATGATCTTAGAGGTCTCTTCCAACCTGGTGATTCTGTGATGGGAAATCCATAACTCAAAGTCCCAGTTCATTCCAGCACTCCCTATCACCATTTCTCCAGAAGAAATCAATTTCTAACGATGCTCAGGTGCAGATTTCTCATCCCATCTCCTCACCAGCTCTGGCATGCTGGGCAGTATTTACAGTGCTAAAGTAATACCTTTTCCTACTATGTCCTTCCACAGAACAACCCAAACAGGCCTTTGGACATCTGCTGCTGTACTGGTACCACTAAGATCTTTTATAGACAGTGGAAAGACGCAAAGGCAGCTTTAAGGTACTCATCCATCTGAACTCTCACAGGCATCTACTTCAGGAAGAGGCAAACCCTCCTCTAGGAATGTCTGCTGGCTGTAAGAGAAGCTAAAGATGAGCAGCTCAGATGGAAAGATCTGCTTTTGGGGAGATCACTCCTAAAGTGGGTGCTGTTCTTCCTACCTCACTGTGGCTCAGGCTGAGAATAGACTACACAAGTAGTAAGACCCTGTTCCTTATGGATTTGTCACAACTCATGCCACAATTACTGCTTTCTCACAAAGTCATCATTCAAAAGCTTTACAAGTTGAGGTTACTGAAATGAATTGATGTTGACCAAGGAAAGCTTCAGACCATTCAGAGTCATAAAGGATTTTTTCAGACATATTTAAGTTTTCCGGTCATGTTACAAAGTGCTGAGACAAAAACGGCCCTAGATTACTGCACCATTTCCTATCTACCTTACTGAGGTTCAAAGCAGGCTCTGAAAAATGTACTCTGTGGATGTATCCTCTGTCCTCATGCTACCCCACAGCAGCATGGATAGCTCTGTAGTAATTTTGTAGTAACATACTAAAATTTGGCCCTAAATATGAGTATTTTCTTTCCAACTTTTAAAATATTATAGAAATATTCACCACTTCATTAGAAAAAATAAATTATGTATTTCTGGGTATTGAAAACTAGTGTAGTTCAACTTCCAAACTCCTATTCTAGCATCAAAAATCATTACCAAATGGTTTTTTCCAAACTACTGCCAGAATTGTTATGCTTTCATTAATCAAAAGAAACAAGCAAAAACTTAAACAAAACTAGTTAGGAAATAGATTGATAATGTATAATATTACTGCATAGCTGAAAACATTTTTTCTGTACTGAAAATATGGCTTAAATGATTTTTACCCAAATTAAAAAAAAAAAAAAAAAAAGGAAAGAAAAGAGAAGAAAAGAAAATATTAAAAAACCTCTTCCATGTTACATCCTTGAGGTTTTTTTGGTAGAGATTTCATTATATCAGTAGTTCCAATGAAGACATTGCACTTTCATGATATAGCAGGAAAGAGTCAAATCACTAGTATGCATGGTGAAGTTGATTCATTTAAATGAGAAAGGAAACTGAAAAGACATCATTTTCCTCTAGGTTTGCCAGGAAAATGGATCAATGACCTCCTACTTTCTAAGACTACTTGGAATCTTACTGATAATTTAGGTCTAAAATTGTCAAAGTATTTTAAGAGATACTAGATGAAACTGACCCACTTAAAAATTCCATAAGCCTTAATTAACTCAAAAACTGCTCTTCCATGCAATTGCTGAGATACAGAAAGCTCCTAACACAGGTCTTGTAATAGAATTTAAGCAAGGGATCAATTTTTTTTTACTGTATTACTATTTTACAATTTATTTAATGTTATACGTGCTGTACTTTGTGCATGCTCAACACGTGAAGATTTTTTAACAATGTGTGGCATGGTTTTGCAACAGGCAAAGTAACTCAAAAAGGGTTAGAATGATATGAATTCAAAGTAACATCCAAACCGTTATATTATAATAAATAACAGAAACAAATTTACACTGAAGGGTAGGACGAGAGAGATGAACTTACTCTGAACTTATTTTAATGAAATGTCAACTCAGAAAAAAGAAGTCAGACTAATGTGACTTTGTTTTCTTGATGTCCCATGTGAAATAAACTTTGAGTGCGAGTATGTTTGAAACAGAGCAAATGTACATATTATACACAGGAAGCATGGATATTTGTGGATGTGAGATAAGCAATGATTGAGGGAATCTTAAAAAAATGCATTTTTAAGAAAAACCACATTGTAAACACAGCCAATTAAAACATAACCACATATCTTAGTAGCAAAATAATACGACCTCTTGCCTTTAAAACATTTAAAAATACTTTGTTCCTGCACAAGTCTTCTTTTCTCAAAGGGATGAGATATCTTTTGTTTCCAAATAATCATTAGCCTAAAATCTTTTAACTGCTGCAAAGGAACGACTAATGTTCCTCTTACACCACTAGCAGAGCAATGCTGCAAAATGATGTGCCCTTGCTGGGAAACACAGATTTGGTATTTTCAGTCTAAACACATCAAAGGAAGTGTTAGAAGAGAAGTCAGGGCAAAAGGGGGAATAGGGTCAATCTACAACTCCATTGTCAGAGTGGGGAGCACAGCAGTGAAAAGAAGGAGGGGGAAAAAATAAAGAACAAGGCAGAACAAAGAAGTGTCCAGGCCTGCCTTGGTTTGTGCTAGGAACTGAGATGTTATAAATTAACAAATAAACAAGGATAGGACAATCTGTTACCCAAGCCCCTACAGTATCTGGGCAGAGATGAATGTGTGTCTTGACATATGAACTAAATCACCACAATAAGCAAGTCTGAATGTGACACGTATCTTTAAAGTATTTGTAAATGCTACAACCACTCCATCCATTGTTCCTCAATTTCCAAAATTCACCTGGTTTTGTTCAAACCAGATTTTATCTGTAAACAGCAGCTGGTTTGGGCCAAATACAACAAACATATTTCACTGTATTTGGTTTGTTGCCATTCTATTTTATTCTTTCACCAGATAGCATGGAAACAGACATCCGGGAAGCTGTGACAGCTATTTAAACAATAATAGATGAATAGAGGTAGCCATTGTCTTGTCTTTGTTCCTAAAAGCAAGTAGGATAAGTTCAGACCAGTCACCAGTCAAACTGGAGAATATTGATATTGCCAGGATTTGAAAGCAAGAGATAATAGCTGGCTGAAAAAAAATACTGTACAGATTACTGCCATTCTGTAATCATGTCATGCCTTTTTTGCAATGCATCTTGAGGCTTTTCTGTTCTCTGAAAAATATTCCACATGTATTTGCTCCTAACACAGGCTCACTCTTACCATTTGAATGATGAAAGAGGATTTTGCTTCCACTTTTTATTACCATAAATCTGGTACACACATTCTTTTCTACACTGTAAAAACGATCTATTCCATTTGGCTTAATATTATTTTGGTTTACATTGTCAAACACTCTATAGTACAAAGCTTTATATTTCACCTTCCTTGTTGTTAGAGGTTTCAAGTGTGAAAAACTCTTCTGTTTTAATTCATCTGTAATTCTTGATTTATATTAACACAAAAGAACAAGATCTCGTATCCTAAATTGAAATGTTTAAAAATTTCAGACAGATACAAACAAACAAACAAACAAACAATTAAAGACCTCTTGCCCAATTCCCATACCATTTGGCTGCTTTACAGATTTGGTCATTCAAGATTCACCCTGCATGTAACTGGGGGCAATGCAAGACGACTATGAAGGATGTTACCAACTATAAAAGGAATTTACTGAAACTAATAAAAATTTATTATCAATCTACAATTTATTTACTTCTTTTTATATAAACAAACGTTTTCCAGGACACCCAAGTACTCTGAAATTAAAACATTTGCAACAGGGGCAGCTGGAAATCAGGAGGGAATATCAAATATTCAAATAGACTGACTGACTGGTTAATGTTTCTGTAACACTTCAAACAGGCTGGTGTTGCCACAGTTAATAGTACCATTGCAAATGCTGTCCACTGAGTTCTGCTTCTTGGATTGGTATGTTTGCCTGAGGACTTTGGGAATTGCAACTCTCTAATAATGAAATATGACAAAAAAATTTAAAAATCTACATGGAAAGGATCACAGCTACTAAGTTTCTTGGATGTGTATTTTATACACAATGGCTTTGTACCTGATGCAATTGCATATATTTGTGCAAGTAGGTCTTACAGAACTCATGCACCTATGTATCAAATCTACCATTATGGACCATTTTCCTGAGTGGAACAACTTCCAAATATGCACATCCTCACTTCATGTAAAGACCTACACAGGAATAAAAGGACATAGGAATTTAGTTTTATGTGTTCACTTTGGAGGTAGGACTTTCCCTAGATGTTTAGATGCAGGACTTTCCCACCAATAGGAGTAAGACTCCTATTTTCTGACAATGCTATGACATTTTAACCACTGAAAACATAATGCACAAACTCGATGCTTTTCCTTTTTGGGAAAAAAAAAAATCACTTAATAAATTTCCAGTATTATTTTAATCCTTTTAAAGAACATGCATTCTCTACAGGTCATTCTTCACTACTGCACAGGATCAATGCTCATACTACATTTGGAGCTGCTTCCATAAAGGCGAATTAGAGCCCGATAGAGAATCACTTCTTTAACACAACATAACACTCTTTCTCCAAGGTTCAGTGACACCCCTTCTATGCTGATACCTTGCAAGTCAATTTTTCTATAAGCACAGAGGAGGGGAAAAAAGGAACATATTGCTGGCTGGAATAAGGACATGGAAGTTTGGAAGACAAAAGACGGCGAGTAATCAAGAAGTGAGGAAATAGAAATTTGAGAAAATAGGGAAGAAGGACACACAAGGTGGCCAAACACTTTGGAAAGGGGTAATAGGAGTGGGATTATGAGGTGAAGGAGGGGAGGAGAAAGACTGCCCAGGAGCAAAAAAATTTTTACTGACTCAGCAAGAAATAAACAAAATAGCTAAACTGTTGTTTTTTTACATAAAACAGATTTTGCACAAATAATTCTTGTGGTATTTCAAGATTTTTAGTTGAATGCAAGTGAAATTTAGAGCTGTCAAAGCAAATATATAAAATACATTCTTTAGAGATCACATAGTTTAGTTTGTTAAGGAATTACGGGTATAACAGTACTAAAAATGAACAGAAAGAGTTGGCAATAGATATTCAAAAAGCAAAAATGTAATTAGTGGTGATGTTCCAGCTGTGAGGATTTCTTCGGGCTTTTTGGACTAGATCAAGTTGAGTTTATTCTTCATTTTACATGTCCCTAGGAGGGCCTCAGAGTCAATCAGCACAACTTATCTAATTTTCTCTTTCAATAAAAGGATTATTTTAATAACGTTTATCTTATTTTGCAGCCTATTACTGATTAGGGCTGGGTCAAACAGTATTGGCTGATTTATTTATTCAAGGATTTCACAACATTTTAGAATACATTATCATTCCTATTTTTAAACAAACATATTTTACCATACAATGGAATGTTAAAATGCCAGTGGTATTTCTATTCTGTGTATTTTGGCATCATAACACATAATGTGCAAAACAAAATTATGTGGTTTCTCTGTCCCTGTAATAAAAAGTATCTTGTTTACTCACAGATTTTCTCACACAATTTTTTAAAGTGCATTGAATGATCAGGAAAAAAGAAGAAATAGGAAAGGCAGAAATGATTCTGTATATGTCTGATATTTACAAAACACATGTCTTGAACACCTTGCAGTAACATTCGTTAACTCTGAAAAAATTAAGAAATTAAATTTCTAAAGATGAAATTATTTTTAAAAAGGTATTCTAAATATTTTATTGCATTTTTAAACAATATATTAGTATAAAAAGAAGGCACTTTATAATTTTATAATCTTCAGTTCTTAATTGTAAGAACAATGCACATTATTTCTTTTTTAAAGATCCTTATATGCTACTGGCAGGAATCGGATGCAGAGTAAGGCCATCTGTGCTTTGGATGCTGAAAAAATATAAATGTATTTTAGTGGTTCATGTCAAACATCCCAATTAGTACTCTGCTAACTCCACTCCATCAGCCAGGCAATACTGAGTGCTAAAAAGAATGTTTCTTGGCCATGTAGCAATTGCATGAGAACTGCTTATATGCACATATGTATGCAGAGAGTTCTGCAAATGTGTCTCCCAAGAGGTTCACAAGAGTCATTCTCAGCTTCTTCCAAAGTCATGTTGAGGGGTGTACACAATCATCTATGCAGTGAAGGGAGCTTTGGTTAGGAAATCACACCCCAACATTCACAAAACCATCTACTTAATCTCTTTATTGCACTGGCTCAGAAGCTGGCTCCCTGATCATATATCCAGCTTGCTTAAATGTATACAGAATCAAATAATCAAGCCAAATATTTTCAGTCTAAGCTAAATTCCTGATTAACATCAAACTTCAAATTAGGGACTGGACTTTAAGGCTGCATAATGAATGTATTTTAGACTAAACTTCACATTGGCAAAATTATGGGCATAAACATGCACATCTCAACTGATAAAAGCAATACACTAGGCAATGCATCCACAGTATGCATACTTATTTTTGTGCTGCCCATTTTTCCCTATAACTGCCTCCATATGGCTACTGCAAAATGCAGAGGAAAAAAAAAAACATTAGACAATGTAACAATTGCATTTTGCTAGAATTTATTGGATCATTTCAAGGGCCACACAACTTGGATTAATAATCCTCTGGACATGTTTCATGAAAGTTGAAAAACATCCATTATTTGGGGATTTAAGGTGATTTAAAAATAAGAAATATCAACAATATAGCATTTTTGTCATTGTCATCTAAAATAACAGCACTCCTCTTTTGTAAGCGTAATGGTAGTAAGAAGGGAGTTTTTGATAAGAGCACAGCTGGTAACTTGTAATTCTCTGAAGATGAAGGGTTTATGTTAATACCTGGAACTGCATTGTATTCACACTATTTTTCTTGGTCTGTGTTCAGTTAATAATGCTAATACTCACTCTCCTCAGGAAAAAGACAAAAAAGCCAGCGTTTTCAAGAAGTCCATATCTAGCCTTGTTGCAATTATGGGAGCCTAAGTACTAATTCTCCTGCTACCTTGCCACATGGCCCATGTTCTTGGTAATCTGCTGACAGCATGAATCAGATGCCCAAAAAGAAAATGAATATATGGTAATGTGCCTGAGCAGCACTCGTCAGCTGTCATTCATTCAGCAGCTCATAACCTGTCCCATACCCTCATCCCAAGAGTGCTGGCAAGCAGAAGAGGTTGACCAGGCATGCTTGGCATCTGGTGTGAAGTGGCAGCACAGAAGTCAACAGTATTGTGTTTCACAAATAACTATGTCAGAGAAGTTCAACAGAGAAGGCAAAAGAGGTTTAAACACTTATTATTTATGGCAATTTATACTGGTCATCTGTCCCAGCAGGAAAATATTTATTTGATCAGGATATGTAAGACTGGATCTATTGATTAATTTAAATGCTTCATTTAACTGAATATTCGTACAGAATACTGTCTTGTTTCTTTTTATGAAAATGAGAAAATCTCATATTTTAGATAAATACATAAAATGTCCAGTGACACTGCTTTTTGCAGAAACCCAGTATTTAAAAACATGTATACTCATATTCTCTTCACTTCCTTGCAAGATCCTATTAATTGCCCATGATTTTAATAACTACTTTAACAAAAGGGATACTAGCAATTACCTCTAATATTTGGACTTATAATACATGGATGAGACCAATGAATAAGATGTGCTAAAATGCACAGCAAGACAGAAACATATTAAGGAAAGCTGTTCCTGAGCTTTTGCCTTGCCAAAATTCCTGTCCTGGATGTATTAGTGCCAAACATGCCAGTAAAATAGAACAATCAGGAACTGAAGTTAAGATGGGGCTGCTGGGCAATAGGCTCAGAAATTCATGAACATGTGATGAAAAGCTTCAAATGCTTTGAAAATGCAGAGGAAGGAACAACAATTTAGAAACAAAGTACTGAGGGGACTGCACTGGTCCAGGTCTGCAGTCAGGCTTCTGAGAGGTTAAAGGAACAGATGTTTTATCACCAATAGTTCGATAATATTTCCAGTCTTTGCTTGAGCACCCAAATGGCAATACATACTTTTTACAAAAATATATGATCTAGTAACTCCAGGTCTTAACTCTCTTCACACCTAATACATCATATGTTACCGAAACCAAAAGGATGTGAAGTGTCCTGTTTTGACAAACTCCCACCGGGAAGGGTACCAAAGGAGTGAGCTGATTTAGTATCACGAAGCAGTGTAACACAGAGGCTTCCTTATTTTTGTGGCTGAAACACCCACATTTGCATGAGGGTGTACTTAACTCACTTTTTCCAAATTATTCCACAATATTTTTTTAGCAGATATAATAAACATCCTTAATGTGTCAATCTACAGAATGGTTCCAGTACTCAGATGCAAATGTTGTAGACAATAATCGATGTACACATTTTGGATTATATGGTTATGATATCCTAATAGAAATTTGGCTGTCTGCCTATGGGAGTTCAATATGAGTTTCATAGTTTATAGCATCAGAAACAGTCCTTTACAATATTATAGCCAGATTTCTCAAACCATTGCCTATACATTATATCCTAATATCAGATTTTCACAGAAATCCATAATAATAAACAAACAAAATCCCTAAACCCCAGAGTGCTCAGAAACAAAATTCAGAATGAAAAGGCAAGCATTTTTACACCTGATATGATTTCTCTAGCAATTCATTCATCAAACATCTGCAACAAGCTGCCAGAACATGTCCATTAGTGAGATTTCTATGGCATTCACTAGCTTGATGCTCACTGATAGAATAACGTAGAAGTTTTACCTCTAATGTTTTCTGCTCCATTTGAGGCATCCACTTTAAAGTGAGATTTGGCCTGCATGTGTTTTCATGTCTTAGAATATGTAATTTATGCTAATATATCAGAATACATATTAGAGAAGACCAAAAAAAATATCCTTTATGTATTTATGCATTATGAATCACATTCAGCATTGATTTAAGAAGATAAAAAATAGTTTGGAGTCATCGTGTAACATGGATCAGTTTGGTTTACATTAAATACAGAAAATTAAACCACCCTGCACAGCAAACATGCCATACACTTGCTGGTAAATTAAAATCTCTTTTGGGATCCAGTTTAAAATCTTCAGGCAAATTAAATACTTTGTTCAGTCTTTTATCTACATCATATCATAATATCAAGGAAATGTGCATTGCATTTCCACTATAGGGACAGATCTGCTTACTAATTTTGTTTCATATCAAAACTTCTGTAAATGTTTCAATGTTTACACCAAGAACATAATTGAAAAATTCTTTTTTTCAATCCTTAAGCAATTATTAATGTTATGTAACAGAAACAAAACATAAATCCCAAGAGTGTTTCAAAGGTTCTCTAAGAATTTGCAATAATTTATGTATGTGATAGCTGTAAATAAACAAAACAGAAATTAAAAGATCTTTAGCATTACTGTACTGTGAAAATGTCTACTGCCTAAACAAACTGAAATAGACTGCACAAGTTTTATTATCTCAACCTGATTATATCATTATATATTTAAGGATAATACTTTTATTCTGCATCCCAATAACAGGTTGGTTTTCATCTCAGCTAGTGAAAAAAGCAAGAACCACGTCAGGAAATGACCACCCTACATGGTTTTGTGAACTCCTGCACCCAGAAGATTGAGATGATCAAGTCACAGCAACTTCAGCGAGGGTTTTTTGTTCAGTTTATGAAAAGGAAGTCAGGCTATGGACTGATGGTTGTATACAAAATTTTAACACAATTACAAAAAATTTAGCACAATGCGTTCAAAAGGTAAAATCCAAATACTTTATTTTCAGAATCACTGTCTTTGCCTTCTCTTTGTCCTAGCTGTTCCCCAACTCAGCTTATTCTACTGCTTCCTGTACTTTTTCCTTACATCTCAGACACTGTCCTCAGTAGCACTGAATGTTTCTAAAGTGTCTTTGTTTCAGTAGTTTCTTCTTATTCCAAGATACAAAAAAATTAGTTTGCTTGTTGAGACCAAAGAAGAAAATACAATTAGAGGAAAGGAAAAGATTGTGACAGAAATCTGAAGGGACAAGTCAGCCTAGATAATCTCTCTATTTACAAAATAAAACACATCTTGACTTCTTTTCTCCTTATTCATTCTCACATACAAAACCCATTCTCTCATATAAAACTGTGAAAACAAGATCTGAATCACTATGAAAAAAGGTAAGAAATCAGAAAAGAAGGTCTTAAAAATACATCTTTAGTTTATGCTCCATTTTCCTGTATTTTGGTAAAATCATAGCTGGAGTGGTCCTGATCTGACTTTTGCTTTTTTTGCAAAAAAAAGCCAACGCAACCCAACCAACCAAACAAACAAAATTAAAGAAAATATAAATATATTTGCATGGGAATGTGTAGGAAGGTTCAACGTTAGGTTCAGTGGTTTGGAAGATGAGCATTTTACTGTCCTACTTTACTATGTCCTTGGTCTATAAAAGAAGACACCACTATGTAACATCACACTCTTCATAGAGGGACTAAAGTTGAATCGATGATCTTATCCTATGTTTAGTCTCAATTCCTCAAAAGATTAAGAGTACAGAAGACACTTCTAAGTTCAGGACTTGCCTCACAACTCTTACACAGTGTGCTTAATTTGTCTTTCCGTTTAAGAACAGGAGGGAAAATAAATCCAAAGGAACACATTCAGAAAAAACTTTGCTTTAACCCTATCACTATTTTTGGATGTTCTGTCTTTGTACAGCATTAAGGGTGGCATTGTACAGTCCCATTATACAACAGATGTTAAATGCAAAGTAAAAAGTCAGTTGTAAATGATTGATGGTCCTCTTTACTATTGCAAAAGAAGCCCTGATTATTTATATAATTTTGGTCACTGCTTGAAAGCATTATATAAACCTAAACAATTGATCCATTTTTCAATGCCTTTTATGGGTAATGTATTATGCATGTTTTTACATTCTTCTGTGCAAAAGGCCCTGGTGTACAAGAAATGTTTAGAGTTTTGAGTGCTCCACCCAGTCCATATGGTAGGTTTGCTCTGTGCGTGAAACCTACCTTTTTCCACCAGGTCCATATGGCAGGCTTAAGCTAGCCAGGGCCTTCTATCCTCCACAGGGGCCATATGGCAAAGAGAGCTCAGTGAACACTCATTGACCTTCTATTAATATTTTACATTTCTCTAGCACATAGACACACAGACAGATATATAGGAACTGATCAGGTTGAGCAGAAAAGAGTTGGCTCCTGAAACTTCTTCAGCCACATAACCAATACATCTATGACAATATGGTAATAGATGTAGAATCAGGTTTTTTTTCCAGTTTTATTAAAAACCTGAGAATCAAATGTAAAATTTATCAAATTATTGGATAAACTCATCTAATACTTTTAAATATTTTGACAGATTGTTATTTAATTGTGTTAACAAACTGGTACACATTAATACTGACATTTCACTACTAGCTTTTAATATTACCTTGCCAGAATGGAACCAAATCCCTCAAATCCACCCACTAAAAAAGGATGCATGCTATAGATAGTGAAAGTATTTTTTTAAAAGATTTGGCTCTGTGCTGCCCTACAAATAGCATGTTTTGACAAGGCTACTGCTCTCTTACTGCATATAAATGAACTGGCAATAAACCAGAGAAAGAATAACTCAATATCAACAATAAACCACATGTAGAGATATAAAAATCTATAAATCACACATAAATTACTATTTCTTGCAGGCACAATACCTCTACCCTTAGTACTGGAGTAAAAGGAAGAGAGTATGGTCTGAAAGCCATAGTATCTTCCTTCTACTGCCAGTAGAATCAGATGTCAGGACACGAGTAAAAGAGTTGCAATGGGTTGGATGACAACAAACATGGATTTAAAATCAAATTTAAAAAAATGGCAACTTTAAATCGTAATCTGTACTTTCAGAGCAATTACTCTAAAATTGATACATTGTTATAATGTTTACAACTCAATCCAAAGCTTTGCTGTAATTCTGAAGTAATTTAGGAACCTTCAGTATCTTATTTATACAGGAAAGATGGAAGCAATTTGCAACATGTTTATGAAAGTTTTATTGTACCTACAATATGATTTAAGAAATGGAAAAATATTCCCCAGTAGTAGAAATTTTACATACAACTTTTACTTACTTGAAACTCAGAACATTAGGAAATATAAAAATGATAATATATTGCTTTTATTCACAGGATTTATAGTGCTTTCATCTGGTTTCCTCTTGTTTCAGTTCATGTAAATAACCCCTAGGTTGTCACATGAATATTCAAATATTGCAAAGAACTATCAGTGTTGAAAATAAATATCATAAAGAATTCAGAACAAGTATGCATGTACATGCTCTCTTAGTTTATTTTTGTATATAGAATTTATGTTTTACTCTGCAAACAATCAATAAAACATTAAAGAGTTTTCCACAAGGAATTTATCTTCTCATTTCAAAGCAGCTAAATAACAAGAAGCATTTTACGAAACTGTGAGTATTTTATTAAAGATTAAAAAAGGCTAACTATTAAGTTCATGCCTCTTCCTCCTATCTTCCTGCTTTTGATCATTGCCAAATATAGCTAAATCAATGGGGGAAAAAAATTAATTAATATCAGGGGTTGAGAAACATGACCCCAAACTCTTAACTTTCTCTTTGACTCTTAACTTTCACTCTAGGAAAGGAACAGAATATAGGTTTAGTATTCATTTATCCCTTTTTTTCAGTAGCTCTTTTTTGATATATTCTCTATATATGATCTTTTTCATTTTCCATTTCTATTTTCAATTAACAGTGTATAGGTACAAACTTCTAATTCCGAAGGACCTGTCCATCTGCATAATTGCTCACAAAAATTGATATGCAGAGCTCACTCTCTAAGTCAGTAGGTTTTAGGGAGCTCCTAAAAGAGATGAAGGGTAAAATTCCTCTGTCTAGATTATCCAGTCTGCCATGGAAGCAGCAAGGACCTAAATTCTCCACACAACAAAGAAGAGAAGGTAGGTATCTATCAGATGCAGCTGTTAGACACAGTGCCTAAACTTTAGCAGCAGGATTCCCCATTTTGAGATATCCAAGTGCAACATCTTCATTCCATGAATCATGCAAAGAACTAAGAGGATTATTTTAGAGGCCTATGTTTTGACAGTGTAGATCCCACTATATAATTTGGAACATAATAGAAAGGAAGATACCTTTTTAGATAGATAGAACAATCAAATACTTATTTGTTTAATGGGATTTTGAAATAATTAAAATTACTATACTCTTAAGATCCTTGTCATTTTAGTACAGCTGAATCTCAAAGATATTCTTATAAAAGTATAAATTATAATTTTATGCTTTGTATTTTCTTACTGAATCAGCAGCTTTCTCTTTTGGGAAAACATGTTAAATTAATTGATCATCTCAATTAAATTCTTTATACATATATATAAAGGAAGAAAAGCTGTGAACCTGACTTCATAAATATAATTCAGTTGGATTTTGTTAAAGTTTAGATGTATAGATTTGTATTTGAAATCCTCTGAAGGTTACAGGGTGAAACCTTCCAACAATGTCTCCAAGTCTTCAGGGACCAAATCCCATTATGTGGAGTTCAGTGAAGAGGGTAAACACTACCATAAAGAAATACAAATTGCACATATTTCCCATTTAGCCAGTGTCACAAAAGTTCACCATTTAGAATTCTAACCAGTTAGGACTTATTCTTGGAGGTCAAGTACCTTGTGAACCTTGTCATCTCACTGATGACATCATATCCCATCCATCAATTCTTTCAGGAGCACACTTGCCATCTGCTCAGCACGCTATAATAACTTATTAGACATATTCACAGGGTAACAATCTGTACAATGACACTGTTATCTTAATGCTGGCACATAGAGAGATAGCAGCCATCGTTCCCCTGTCACAGCACAATTATTCTACCTTCCAACTTTACAAGACAAGTTACTTTGATATTTTAACTTTTTATTAAATGACCCACAATGAATCCTCATCAGATATATGTTTAAGGCTTTGTGGATTTTTTTGACTGGGCACTGATAAAATTAGGCTACGGCACAAAGTCCCAAGTTCAGTTTGATATAACTACTTTGTACCTTGAAAGTTTCTGCAGTCGTGCTCATTCTTTAGAGTGCAAAATAAATTAAAAAAAACTACTATGCAATCATGTGCATACAAGCAGCACTGAAATCCAACTTAGTCTTTGCAAACATATTGACTTTCTAGATCTAGTATTACTTTTTACCTGTCTTAAACATCTATTCCTTCTCACAGTGATTGCTAGGTAGAAATAAAATATGCAGCCAAAATGCTAACACCAAGCCATAGCACTTTTTGAGATCTAAAAGCAATGTGAAATTTCATAGATGTCTATATATATTTCTGCAGCTTTTGTAAAGCATTTTAATACCAAACATGCTTAGCACAGCTGTTGCCACAGCACTTCTGACTTAATAGAAGTCCACTATAAATCTCCCTTGACCTCAAAAAATATTTTCAGTAAAAGGGCAATATTTATTTTGCATTACACAGAATTCATCCTCTGTTCCTTCCTTTGGCTCGTCATTTATTCCAGCTTACACTGTGATCAACATTGTACTAAAATAAAGTCAAGTACAACAGCCGCTCTCTGCCCATCAAAACTCACAGACGTCTGCCAAGCACTTGTAACAGCTGGTGTTACATTAATTAGTTTAAACTATTTATTTCATCCATCTCCAGAGCAGATTGAGCAAAAACATTAGAGATTATTCTAGCATCTGTAAGTGCCCTGCAAACATTAACCAACCAAAGTTAAAATATTAGTCATTAACTTATAGTATATGTAAGACTCTATACATTTATTGTAAATAAAAAAATGTGCAGTTTAGCATAGCTTTAGGTAGTTTCCTTTGATTGCCTTTTTAAAAATCTGAGTTTAAACTTTTATAAGACTTTGTGCCCATAAAGTTTCTTTCAAAAAAAAAAAATTATTACTAGAAAGCTATTATAATTCCTGGCAGCATGGACCATTAAGCAATATATGACAGGGACTGGGTGACTCAGTGGATTAGTCAGAGGTTTTATGTCCACTGTTGGAATCCAGCCCTAAATACGGTGATCAAAACAGTGTTATCAAACGGTTGTAAAAATCTCAATTAAAATCACTCCTATAGCATCTACTAAGTTTTTAGTGGACAACATAATAGATCTTTCACTACTGACAGAGTTCTCACAACTATCTTTTTTCTTTTAATAGGCTGAGAATGGATGCTGGCAAAAGAATGTTGATTATAAGAGGTCCTAATGCCACATTCCCTACTGAAATGGCTCAGAAACAGGAGCCAATGCAAGGATGGCAGGAGTAGGCTCACAGCCACTGTCCGTGGGCTCACCTCCATCCAAAATAAAAAGCTTCCAACCTTGCTCCATGAAATACTTAATGTGAGAATACTTAATTTTTATGCCTAGGGCTCAAAAAGGAAATCAAAGTCGTGTGCAAATGCTTAAGAGGTAACTCCTTCCTCAAAGAATTCATCTGTAAATAAGCATAGAGGGAAGCAGAGGCACAGAGTTGTGAAGTGCTTTGCCCAAAGTCACACAATGGGTTATTGGCAAAGCCTGAAAAACAATCTAAATCTCCTGACGCTCACCTCATTCAGGTATATTGCTTCATGAGTTTTCCCAAACAACATCAAAATCCAGTAGCTCACTTGCAGAATAAAAAACTGGGTTCATGCATAAATGAAGTTTATTAGAATCAGACTCTTACACACTAATGTCCCCCAGCCTGACAAGATTGTTTCTTTTCTTTTTCTTTTCAGAATTATAACATGGAAATATATATTGTAATAATATTCTTTAAAACATAGTTAATGAAATTAGCATTAGATTTAATTAAATACAGCTAAAAAGTAATATTCTATTTTATCAGTTTAGAAAGCTATATCTACCCTAAAATATTTGCATTTGCGAAGAAAATTAACAGATTCAGCCTCGCTGAACAGCAAAGTGAACATTTATGTTAAGATACAACAGAGATCCCAATCCTGTGATATTGCAGTTCTTTAAAGCTCTGACTGGCTTGCTATGGCTTTCTATGGCCATGTAGAAATGACTGTAAGTGATAGAAGCTGAAGTAAAAACTATCATCTGTTTCCACTGTTCTGTCCTGTCCTATCTCCATGAAACAAGATTTTTTCTCTTTGCTTTATTCATTACATCTCTTTTTCTCTCTCTGCATGTGTGTATGTGAATATATGTATGTGTATGTATGCATCTGTCCATATATTCAAGATACTTACTGTGTTTTTTACTACCCACTGTACAGTGGCTCCTCTTACTTACTCCCCCAGCCAAAAAGGCAGGGCCATAGTTAATGCCAAACTTGCTCCAGACCTTGCAAGTCAAAGTCCCAAAGCACATATAAGAATGGCCTCCTCAAACAATACTAATAGCTCTTTTTTCATGCTCTTTATTGGCCTTGACAGACAGCAAGAGACAGACACTCTTCTATTCTTAGGTTCTCAGAATTTATAACATGCTACATCTGCCACATATCTGTTGGGCTACATGGGCTCTGCTATTCAATTATCCTTTTTTACTTTTATTTTTAGTACAAGGACCACTGTTGATATAACTTGTTGGACAGCCTGTTCTTAAAAGGCAAAATTCACAACAATCACAAAACTTCTGATTAGATGAGACAGTGTTCTGACTTTAATCTTCTCTTTGAAAAAAAATTATATTCCCCCAGTTCTTCCCACTTCTAAAAAATAACCTTAAAAGATATACTGGATCTCACCACAGACTGAGGAACACCTGATTGTTTAACAAATGCCCTACAAATGATTCATTTAAAAAGCCTGTTTTAACTGAGGTTCTTAACTAATACTGACCACCAGGTTCTGTTTTCATTTACACCACAACTGAGGCGTAAAAAAAGGCAGCCGGGGCCCTCACAGAGATCTCAACTCCCCCTTCAATTAAAGGAGTACATTTCATTATAAACTCTCTCTGTATAATAGATTTCTTGCATTCTCATTTCTTTGTTAGCATTGCATGCTCAATTTTTATTTTCTAAATACAACTCCAATACGACTCCATTCAACAGAAAAATGTTAACATGCTCCCAGTTCAATATTCTGCTTTACCTCTGTCAGCAAACAGTTTAAATGTATAAAAGCTACTGGCCAATTTAGATTTTTTTTTCTTCCTCTATTTCTCTTTCACTATAAAATTCCTTTTTATGCAATAGCAAAGTTAATTGCTAAACTTTGTTACAGAACCCTTTGTTCTTGCTGAAGTCACTTTGCTTGTCTCTCCTACTGTAAGGACACCAAATCCTAAAAGCTGGCAAGAATGCATATGTTTATTTCACCATTGCTCTGCAATTACTGAATGCCACTTAATTATAGCAACAGATGCTCGAGTGTAGGAACCAGAAAAATCAAACGCCTCATTTCCAGGTTATTTTTTTCCATTGCTTCTGCCAACAGCAGATGTGTGAGCCCCTTGTGCTCTGGCGTAAATACTTATCAAATCCTAACAGGTCACCTATGTCACAAACAACATTTCAGATGCAACTGTTTCACCTGATAATAGGCTCTGAAAATAAAACTGTGAGCTGTAAATACAATGTATTCGGAATGAAATGCCATAATGTGAAATTGCTTTTTCTCCAGCTACAACAGAAGTCCTTGACAGTTTTTGGCAGTGATAAATCACCCTCCCATTAATTGTCTCCTCTCTCATTGTGAGGTGAGCTGCTAAAAGGGGCAGTCAACAAAAATGACTTAAAGGACAAATTTTGGCAAAAAGACAATGAAGAAATCTGTCATTGCTAAGCCTCCAGTAAACTGTCATGAAACAATCAAAATATATGTAGCTGAAGTGTTTATGTCTTTGTTAGAAAGGTTATAGGATGACAAGTTTATAGTTAAAACAGGAAGCTTAGAGGGACCAAACCTGCAGGCCCTTGAGTCACCATTTCTCCACGTATTCTTTAAAATGGCATGCAAATCCTATTAGGGTTTCAGTTTACACAGGGTTTGTCTTAACGACCCTATTTTCTGACTTTTCTACCCCCTCACCCCAGACAACAGAAAGTCCCTGTGAAGGCATGGCACTGGCTATAGTAATTCTTGCAGCCAGTCTGAAGATCCTTCCTTTTAGTGATTTAAGCCTGAGGAGAAGACACTTAGCACCACACAGATGCTGACCTTTTCTTCTAACCCCTCCAGCTCCTGGTGTGTTAATCTGAGCAAGACCCTCTCCCTGAGTGTTTTCCATGCACTGAGGAGCAGCTTTTGCTTCCTGCAGAGCAGGCGACACCGCCAGCACCCACACACAGACCCAAGCCCGAGGCGTGTGAAACCATGTCTGCTACCTTCTCCTCGGAAATGACACTCCCCATGACTCACATCACCTAGCCTGGCTCCAATCTGCAAATAACTCTTCCCCATTGCAACTCTTCTACAGACAGAACAAACCAGAAGCTCTTGCCTCACGAGAAAGAGTTCAAAATTTGGCAATAATTTAACTTTTTTTTTTTTTTGGGCTGCTAATATGTAAAATGTAGGGAGATGGCTACCAGTCTTTCCTGCCCTCAGACTGCCTCCACCTCTAGGGCATTCAAACAGCAGATGGTATGTTTAAAGACCACAGGTTATCCCTTGGTGTAGGAGGGGCAGGGCATGCTTGTCAGATCCACACCTACAGAAAGGGCAACATTCCTCCTTTTAGAAGCACCATGGTGCTGTCACTTTATAATTATGGTTGCTGTTTTTTTATTATTTCATTTGACGAGACTGGGAAGTGAAAGTATTCTGAGAATTAAAAAAAAAAAAAAAAAAAAAAAAAAAAAAAAAAAAAAAAAAAAAAAAAAAAGAAATTTCTGTTTACCTGTCAGCAGATGGTTGGAAATTTACCATAAGCAAGGTTAGAAAATGATTTGTTACTAATATGCCTGTCAAGGGCAACGTCTGGAGTTTGGTTTTATATTTATGTTTGTAAGAAAATTACAATATAAATATAAATGAGTTGCATCAGGTATTTAAACTAGGCTGGACAGGGCACTAGAAATTATATGTCAGGAGCATTTCCCACACCAGCAGGAAGATAAACTGGGTGACCTAGCATGTCTTTTCCACTGCAGACTTCCACCATTTCTGTATTAACTGAGGATGATTGATACCAAATATCCCTTTATGCTACTACCCCTTTTCATTTTGCTGCATATTTGTATGCTTTCTGGGGGAGTTGATATCTTAGGAGAACAACTATGGGGAAGTACTAAAGGGGATTCTTCATCCCAATGGCTGAGAACTGAGGAAGGTCACACAATAGCTTGTGTAGCCATAGCAGCTTTGTTGTCATGGCATGAGAATCCTTTGCCAGTTCTTCTACTTTCACAAAGGAGCAGTCATCTAACATTGTGAGGTGTTTAATGTAAAGCCTGCTTTTTTGACATGGTTATCACAAGCTATTTTGTGTCCAGACATTTACACAGACCTTGTGTTATCCGTGATTTATCCCCAATCCGTGTTCCTCAATTGTGCTTAAGCATGGTTATAGTTGAAGTAAATCATATGTTGAAACACACAACTAGAAGGAAGGAACCATATAGTTATTACTAGCACTGGAACATTAAACAATAATACTCCACTGGCCACCAGCATCATCAACAATTTTCTATCAGCCTGGTCCTGCAGTCCTAACACAGTTATTTCCCCTTTCCCTTCATCTCCATCTTCCATTTGGAACTCTTTCAACAGTCACTTAAGGACCACATTGTAGGGTCTCTGAAGTCTGAGAATTACAACCAGCTCAAATTTAAAAAAAAAAAAACAAACCAAAACAATTAACCAAAAAAAAGTCCAAGTCTCAACATACAATTTGGAAGAATACACTGAATTTTACCAGGAAATTACACAGGTTGTCTTTCAAACTGAGAAAACATAGTGACAAAGTCTATATGAACATTATATTAAAAACTAAGAATAATCCAGAAACAAGGTCTGTCTTCTGAAAAAAAAAAATGTAGACTAATCAGGAGAAAACTGAGAAATTTCAGAGATTTCTAGGTATGCTCTAATCATGTGTGACTTAAATTTTGATAAATGTACTCTATGTACATAAAACATCTCTTGAATGACAGAAAAGCAGAAGAAATAAAGTGATTGAAGTTTTTTGTTTTCCTTTTTGTTTTTTTTTTGGTGATGAGCCAGTTTGAGAGCTTACTGTGAGCATATGGAGATAGCATATTTGCAAGTCCATCTCTGGAGGATTGCAAAAGGCCCTTAGCTTGTGAAAAACAGCAATGTTATTTTTTTTAACGTTCCCTATATTTAGAGATTAAATCGCTCACTGCACAAACCCATTTGGAACAGGCGAGAAGGTGAAAAGGATAATCAGTACAGTCACTGGTCCGTGTTTCCTAAACGCTTTTGAAAACATTACTGTGTGCAGGCATAAAATTAGCGGCAGGACCTTAAAAAGGCTGGCATTTAGCATGACTTTTTGGAAAGTGACACCCTCATTTTTTTCTTGTAGGATATCATTAAATTTCAATCGCCCTATGGCAGTGCCTTTCCATTAATAACCAATTCACTGTGTCACTTTGGCTCTCCTTTGAAATAATGAGCCTTTGCTTCGCTTTAATAAATTTAAACATATTCTCAAGGCCAGGGAAGATAGGAAACCGCAGATGGGCTGAGAAAAACACGATTCATAAATCCTTAACTGCCTGAGATCGTTGAGAGCAAAACAAAGTAACACTCGTAAAATATTAAACAATCCCAGCTGTATGAGTGAAGCTTCATTAACAAAAATGGACTATTTACTGCCTTCAACAGAGCCTGTGGGTGGAAAGATTCAGAGAAATCTTCTTTAGAAAAACACTGTCATCCTCTTTTTGATTCTTTAAGCAACTGATGTTATGGTAGATACTTATTTTGCATGGCCATATGCAGAAACATTTTAGCAGAAAATTAATGATACTCTGATTATATTAAAAACTACAAATCATGCTTCATCATATAAGCAGGAGTGAAAGAAAGCAGAGATATTTAGCAGATATTTTATCCTTGAAGAATTCACATGCCAACAGAAGTAAAACATGATAAACTTTATTTAAATCTTAAGGGACTTCTCTATCACTCTAAAGTAAACACAATATGAATAACAGCAAAGAAATCAAGCAATGACATTGGTTCTGCTAGCAAGGTTCGGCAATTTATCCTGGGATGTAACCCTTCTTGCTTTAACCTTTATTAACACTAAGCTAATTTTGTTTATATACCTATCTGGTATAAAAGGAGAAAAACCTTATTTTCAGGCTTTCAAGTCTGCCATTTATTTAAATTCCACCAGGGTTCTGCTCAGATATAGAAGGCAGGCTCTGGCACATACTTTGGTCTTAAGTAAACAAAGCTGGACCCTCAGATTCATGAAGCTGATTTTGTGCTGCCCAAACAACATACACAAACTCCCACTGAATTAACTGAAGAAGCTGTGAAGACAGCTCTTGCCTCCCAGGTGTGGCTCCCACTCTCAGTTCTCTGCTCACCTCTGTGTCGCTCCTGCCACCTCCCCTTCCTCACCAGCTCTGAGGCACTGGGGGGCTTCTTTCCAGTAGCAGAAGATACAACTTCTACACTCACCCCCAAGAACAGCAGCCCATAATGTTGCTAAATCCCTTTTCGAGCTTCGTTGAAACTTAAATTAAAGCTAACAAGGTTTATTTATTAATACAAATCTGGGAGATGGGGAAAACAGCCATAAGAATAGCACAGAATTTTTGGAAGTGTCTACAGCAAGAATAACCTTTCATGGTATCATGGAGGGGATTTTTTAAGCCAAGAAATTGCATACAAGTTTAAAGAAGAATAGAGATCAGTGTCAGTTTACTAAATGCTAAGAACCTGGAAGCTCTATCTTTAAAGACAAGCTGACAATTGAGTGGACAGAATGTCAATACTTCAAACATTTCAAGGGTAAAAATATTGCTTTTTACAATCTGTGTCATATTTAATGCAAGAAAAGAATTTAGATTTTTGTTTCTTTTGCTGGCTGTCAGCTTTTTCTTTCCTTTTATCCCAGTGAAGAGCATAATTAGAGTATTTAACACAAATACATGGTGCATTTTTTCATCCCCTAAGGAACAATAGTTTCAGCCTAAATGCAAATATGAACATAATAATTTTTATATTTTAGATTATAAACACTTTTTCTTAAAAAAAAAAAAAAAAAACAAACCTCCAACATTAAGTTTATTTATTTCAAAATGTTTCTCTTATCTGTGAGAACCATTATCCTTTTTTAACACTCGAGGGGGCATTTTGACCCCTGCAGAGGCATTTCTCTTTCCTGTTTGAAAGCCTGGGAATGCACTTAGCCCTCGTGGTTCCCACTACCTTCAGTGGAAACCCTGAGTACTGCTCAGGAGTTATCACCCTATAATCATTAGAGCAGTCATTTCTGTGCTTAGTAGACCTTCACTGTAGGTGATTTGTATAATCAGGGTTAATCTATTCTGATTGCAAACATCCATACCGTAAAGTTTGAATGAATTCACACTGATGCTCACTCAGCACAGGATGCCATCCAGAGACTTCCACAGAAATACGCTGTATTTCTGTACGCTGGATTTTTGTTTGGTTTTAGGGGTGACTTGATCCAGCATAAGTAAATCTGCTGTCCCCTTCCTTCCTTTGAATTTGGGAATAACCTACTTGTTCTATCAGCTGTGAGAAGGAATGGGTTACAAAAAGCAGTGGTAAAGCACTAAAGCATTAGCAGCAGTGGTGGATCAGTAGCTCTAACACTGAGGTTACCTGTCTGCATGAAAGCAGCAATCAGGCTTTCGACAATAACAGCCTCAGACAGACTCAGAAAACAAACTCTATTTGCCCCAAAGATTTTAAGTGTGGATAGGAGAAGGGCTTTAGGTTACATGTTATTTACTCCAGTCCAACAGAGAAAGCATTTTTCCTTTTCTCTCTACACCTGGATTTAGTGGCTTCTGCTTTCAGAAATGAAAAAAAAAATTAAAAATCTAACCCTATTGGAACAATTAGGAATAGTGTAATTCCCCCCAAATTTCACAGTCACTTGCACGTTAAAGAATAAATGTAAGAGAGTCAGAAATTAAATTTTCTTTGAATTAATGAAACAAGTAAAAGTTTCCCTTTAAGCATATATGAAAAAATTTAATTTATGAACATAACTTTTATAATGTCCCATTCCCCCTACAGCTTTCCTTTTCTGTTATTGTAAAATTACTACAGACTGAATGCTTCCCAATTTACAGTCTTGCAAACTAATATACAGAATGGCAGGGAATACTTCCACAGATTTTTCCTTCTGATGTGCTAGTCATGCAGGTGCCTTTTCCCAAAGGATAGTTTGGTGTCTGTCCTATCCATGTAAGTTTCCCTATCGAGAGTGTCTATCCAAATAACTAACTGGGGTATTTCTGATGTAGATACCCATCTACTCATTACTAAACTGAGCTCACTAACATAATTTCTCAAAAACAACCAAAGAGCCTAAGGTTAATGACTTTTGGCCACTATCAGTTTGCAGTAGTTTAGGACTGGCCACCTAGAAGTGGAAAAAAAAAAAAAACCAA